>QJOA01000034.1:2558-220896 GCA_004155915.1 Monosporascus sp. CRB-9-2
GGGGTTGTCCCCCCCCCCCCCCCCCCAAGTTAGATTGACCACCCGAATCGTTAATCGTAGCGTCCCTAAACGCTCTTTGGCAACCCCACCCGAATTGTCATATCCCCCACACAGACCAAGTGGGCCTGTGGACATTAGCTGTACTTCTACTAATTCGTACCTAAAGATCGTCATATTCAGAGCCTCTATTAACTTCACTTATACGTATTTTAGCAACTATTTATTACCGCAATGTAAAAGTAAGCTTATTTAGCTTGTTTTAAGAAAACGATTATAAACATATTCTTGAAAACTTTGTTTGACGAATTTTGGTATATATAAATTTAAGTAACTCAACGCAAAATCTTATTCATAGCGTTGTCCAAGCCCTTAAGCTATAACGTATAAACAAACAAGCTACCCGTTAACAAAAGTACCTACCATAGCCCGGCTACCACTTAGGTTTTGTATGGGGGCCGAAGGTAATTAACGGTAGAGTTGCAAGAAGGGTTGCAAGAAAGCGTTTAGGGATGGTACGATATCGATTCGGGGTGGTCAATCTAACTGGGGCGCGTTCCTCCCTGTTCGTATGGGGTAGCGTTCACATGGATGACAGGGAAAGATCTGCACTTAGTAAACGTGAGACGGATGACCTAATAGGTCGTTATGCTTGCTCCATGTAAAAAGGACGAGGCCTTCGAGACCCTAAGTTAGAGTACTGAAATTTCCAATTTTCTGACGTCCAGCCTAGTCTATACTTTCTTTAACTTACTCCCGTTACTACCGATGGCTCGATTCAGGGCTTGATCCGTGCTGACGTATTCTTCCTTGTTCCCTTTCCCCTTAGCGTAACTTCTCCAGATTCCAGAACCCCGAATTACTCACCGATTCCAGGTATATTGGGCGCCGAAACGCCGTACGAATCGCCTAGTGCCTTTATGATGGCGTTGCTAATGTTGACAAGAGCTGCTAGGTAGTTTTCTTACAGCGGCTTGTTACGAGTGGATTGCGGCTGCTAAATTAGGTGTCCTTCCTTTCCGGATAGGGTTAGAAAACAGCTTCCTAACGTTAGTGGTGGCTTGCGTCACGCCCATCAGCATCTGTTTTGCCTTTATTACTTGCACATCGAAAAGGAGTCTAATTTGACCTCCCCTCCGACAGCCCATCAAACCTCAAGCCACCGAAGGTCCAAATGAAAGTGTGTTAAGGCGGAAGCGCCCCTTAAGAGTAGATTCGGTGACATCGCGGATGGTGATTTCGGAGCCATGGCAAACACCGACGCCGCCATCGACGCTCTTTTGGAGCGGTACCTGCACCTCCTGCACGAGTACACGGCGCTCAGGGAGCAGCTCAACGCCCTGCAGGCGGGCATGTACCGGGACATCGCCAGGGCGAACTTCGCCGCCGAGCGCGGGATGCGGTACGGGCCGGACCACTACGATGAGCGGATGCGGGCGTCACGCAGGGTAGCTATCACCACGACGACCACCACCGCAACCGACGATGACGCGAATGCGCCCGCGCCCGCGCCCACCATCAGCTTCGAAACCATCACTTGGGAAGAAGAAGAGGAGCCGGATGCGACGCCGCCTACGTCCGCGCCTGCGCCGTCCGCGGGGCTTCCTCCCGAAGCAGCCGCGGGCGCCTCCTCCTTGGACGGTGGTGCCTCCGAGGCCGAGGAGGTAAAGGACGACGGGGTCGGGGTTACGGGGGACGCCGCCAGACCTCACCACCCAGAGAAGAAAAAGGAGATGCGAAGAAGGGATCCTCTGAGGTGGTTCGGACTCCTGACGCCCATGGCCCTCCGACAGGCCCAGGCACAGAGCATACGGGCCGTCGAGCAGGTCATCCCTAGGCTGGTGTCCGTCAACGCCGAGATGGCGCGGGTCGAGATCGAGGTCCGCAGGGCTCGCAAGAAGCGCGCGAAGGCCGAGATCGCGGCGTCGAGGAAGGAGCACGAGGAGACTCTCAGGAGCGAGGAGATAACGGCGTGACCAATATCTGAAAGCTTGTCTGTTTTTATGGCACCCCCAAGAAGACGCCACAGCTACGGTGTTGGTTCCGGATACGTCCAGCAACTTTAGCCAATCCGACGTGTGCACACGCAGCCCGCTCCCAGCTCCCCGTCACTATACAACCGGTCTTACATGGTACCGAGACTACTGCGATAAACAAATATCACACCTGGCGAACGAGAAGACCGGCACAGGGTATTGATAAGGGGCCTGGCGGAGATGACTCGGATCTCGATGTCGTATCCGTACAGTAGATCTAATTGAGAAGATGCGCGTGTCAGCATGGCGATACTCCGGCCATGAAGCTTCAGACGCTCAATGACGCTTGGCCGGCCATGCCGGAGTCTATAGGAGCCACCCCCCACAAGTCTTTCACCATCTTATTAGTTAGTGGTTGGGCTTATCTCCCTAACATTGCATTACTCCGTACAGCCCTGGGGCATCGTATTCGGATCGGGGGTTCGATGAAGCAAAATACGCCCATTTTGTTCTGTGTGGCGATGGTTGACCTATTCAATACTTGACTTGGAAGGGAGATGGCTCTTGGGACTTTAGGTGAACTACATCTGCCTTAGGCGCCTATGTAGCGAGTTTGCAGCGTAACTCTCGCAACGCTACCGTTATGGTGTGCCTTTCGGAACGCACGAGACCAGAACGCGTAATCCATCTCGTATGTCGTAGCCACGATTTGGGACACCAAGTGGGAATGCCGCTAGCACAAATGATCAGACCTCTAAACATAACATTATCTATTTATACAGGCAGGAGTTTATTAAATACACACTTCGAATCCGTCTTCAACAGCACAAAGCATTACAGACTATAACCCCCCTTATAATATATAACGCGATAGCTATAACCTACGGTTGCCGACCTAGGTATGCAGACACATGTAAGTAAGCGGCGTACACAGGTAGGTATGCCGTATTATACACCACGCTCAAGCATACGCAGCCCAGCCTATTGTTAAACCGTCAGCCCAAAAAACTAGCCCGAAATTAAGGAGAGGTAGATAAGGGTGTGCAGCAGATACTTACCGGAATACAGGACCGCCAGGTTCTTCTCGTCCGTGGCCTGGTTGATGAGGTCGTTGACCGTGGCCGTGACGCTCAGGGTCTTGCTGAGCTTCTTGCGCACGACCTCGAGGGCCCTGTCGGCCTCGCTCGGCTCGTTGACGACGCCGGCACCCACACCGGCGGCGCCCCCGCCCTTCCTCCTCCTGGTGGCGGCGTCGACGTCGCTCTCGGCATCGCCGGCCGCCTCGTCGTCGTGCCGCGTGTCCTGGAGCTTGGCCATGCGCACGGGGCTGATGGACCACGAGTACAGGGGGTCGTAGCGCAGGACGTCGAGGATGGTCATGATGGAGTATGTCTCCTCGCGCAGCGCGTCGAGCGTGAACTCGCAGCAGCGCCTGAAGACGCCCTCGGTCTTGGTGACGCCCATGCCGTCGGCGATGTCGCGCGTGAGACGGAACGGCACGAGCTCGGGGACCGGGAGCACGCGGCCCATCTCGAACGCCACGCCCAGGTCGATGTGCACCACCTCGCCCGTCTTGGAGTCGAGGAGGATGTTGTGCCCGTGGCGGTCGCCGAGGCCCAGCACGTGGCCGAGGATCGAGATGGCGGCCGTGGTCCGGGTGTACGCGGTGCGCTTCGCGAACCAGTCGTCCGGGTCCACGAAATATTCCATGAAGAAGTACCGCATCACAGGCTGGAATCGTTCCGTGACTCTCTTGTAAGTGGCAAGACGAGTCTCGGTGGACTTGTTCTGTGCCTGCGAGATCTCCTTGCGGCACTGGGATCCTTTGAGGTCCTTCGGGTGATATCTCTCGTGAGCTGGCATCAGATATTCGTGAAGCGGTATGGTGTTCGGCACGAATTCGATGAGACCTGAAGCGGACGTCAAAGGCAAGACCTTGTACGTTCTGATGCCGAGGTTGCGCTGCTGGGTAGACCGGTGGTGCTTCAACACAGACGACACAGCAGCAAACACTTGCTCCATGATTGCGTCTTGGCGGAGATCATCGTTTCCTCCTTTCACCAGCTGCTTATAGCGTCCGCCGTTACTGCCAACTACCGTGATAATCTTTGGCGCACTGACGCCTGAAGCTATCGTCATGTTGGGCTCAATCTTGGTAATATATGGGATGTGCGAATAGTCGCGGTCCACCGACAGTTCGATCTGCATTGTCGGGGGCGGGATGCGATATCGAGCCAGCTCGGTAGAAAGCCTATGACCGGCACTGGAGGATTGGACTGCGATCTTTTGGCCTGCCTTATAGCGCGAAGGATCTCGGTCCACCGCCAACGCATGATATGCTTTGCTAGTCTTGTCGAGTGCCGTCCAGAGAGGTGCTGACGATTCCGTCTGAGCTAGTCTCTTGCCGACTTTCTCGGTGGCTCTCTGACGGAAGACAGCAACATCGTCCTTCAAGTTTGTACGTGCTTTGGTGCCTGACCAAATCGAATACATTCCGTGGTAGGGATGATCAACGCATATCCGATATACGAGGTCGATGAGTAGCTTTTGGAAAAGGTTATTTTGATCAAGGAGTCGAGACGTTAACTGGTTCATGAGCGGTGCGAACTTGCGGGTGGCGACTTTGTCGAGGTACTTGCGGACGGCTTCATTCGTGAAGTCTTCTCCGGACCTCTCCAGCCATAGGGCTGTAAATCTCAGCGCATCATTATTGTGCTCATCCGAGGCAACAAGGGCAAGGAGGTAATTTTCCAGACTGAGCCGAACAAATTCACTGCGGCTTTGTTCGACTCGTCGGAGTTCTTGCTCATCGAGGTCCAACCATTGCTTAGCTTTTGCAAGGTGGCTCTGATACTTGTTCCTGACCTGCGAGTCCTTGGCGGTGGAGATGAGCCCTCTGAGCTGGGTTACCTCATCGCTCTTTCCCTTTCTCAGGTGTTGCAAACGAGCCAGATCCTCGAGGCTGTCGGAGTTCTGGAGTTGTTCATCACAGAACATGGCAAACTGATGATACACCTTACCAGCTTCCTGGCCGTCAGTCCTGCCCCGTAACTCCTTCAGCGCAGGCTGCAAGTAGTTCTTTTGGATGCTCTCTGGTTTTTCAAGCCTCGCGACAGAAATTTGATTGCCTATCTTTGCGAGCAGGTCGGGGCGGCTTACGGGTATGCTCTGTTTCTTCAGGTTTGGATCTCCATCTACGGCTTGGAGCATGTGGATCGACGACATCATCTCGCCATGATCCCACAAGGAGCTCGCAGCCTCTATCTTCACCGCGGCATCAAGGTGCAAGCCAAGGTCCGCACATGGCTGGATGAGGTCTGTTAGCGTCGTCGCGACGTTCAAGGATTCCTGTGTTGCTCGATGGTATCGATAAATCCCTGATGATAATATCATTGACTGCACTTCAAGTAACCGGGTCTCTGGATGCTTCACGCTAGAAGAAGTGCGCAGGTCGGAGTTCTGAGTGAGCAGGCTCAGAGTTGTCTCTCGACAGGACAAGATCTGGCTGACTTCATCATATCTGCGCACAGTCAGCTGTTGGTTCTCAAACGGTGAGTATGGGCACTAACCTTCCGGATTTCATCCATCCGGAGCGACTACTAAAAGTTGACAGTAATTCAGTTAGTTGCGCCGAGCCGGAAGCACTCAGAGCATCATCGAATTCCGTGAGCGCCGCTACCGCGCCGAGACTATGGCGAAGACGGCTGGGACCGAGATCCGCCTTGACTAGGTTGCGTACCGTCTGGCTAAAACCGGTATATATTGCTTTCCTTGCCGCGTCCAAGTCGGTGGCTTGATAGCATCTTTGATACGCCTTGTACAACGTCACAGATGGATTGTCAGTGGACGTCGGTGCTGGCAGGTTCCAAATTTCGAGTCTCCTGGCTGTATTGAAGGTGCTGTCGACGGCCGCTAGTGCTCCGTCCAGTCTCTGTTGGGTTTGAAGTAAGGAATGCGATAACCCTGATAGACCAAGGTTGTTCAAAGTTCCCACTAATGATTGGCTGTCTATATTCGCGGCTTGGGTGTCTCTCCTCCGAATGTGGCTGTCGTATTGAGCACCGCGGAAGGCGAGACTTTTGCTCCCATCTTTCTCATACTCTAGCCGAGCAAGAACATTGCCGAGACTCGATGTTTGGCTGAGGCCATAGTATGTGTCGGGGTCGTCAATGTTCTCGAATATATTCATAAGCAACTCCGTAGATTCTTGGGCTCGGATGGCGGACGAACGTCGAGACGCGCGTGATGTCTCGCTATTGGCTAGCTCCACGAACAAGAGGGCCGTCTTAAACATTCCGCATTTCGTGGCAGCCGCAGCAACAGACGGAAGATCAATGTCAAGCCATTGCGCTCGGTCGGCGATAGAACTCTCCCCTGGCAACCGCTGAGTCCTAAGATAGAGGATAGCGTTCGTCAATAGGGTCATGTTTTCAACGGCGACTTGCGAATCAAGCTGAAACCATGCCTGCAGTGCTGCAGATAGCCTTCGCCGGATCGACTGATGACCGTCTCGCTCGAACAGTAGGACTAAATGGAGGATATAAGGAAAGGCTTTTTGTGCGAAGCCTATGATGTTGTCGAGTATTGGCGACAATGCATGGAGTATGATGCTCGCAGGAAATGCCTGAACAAGATAAACGGTGATATGTTGAGCCCATTTCACATCCTCGAATGCTTCTTTAGAGAAGACTTGGTCCTCCAAAACAGATGTTACCGGGAGATTGTCTGACGGAGGTGCTCTGTAGGGCGCCCAGTCGGATGCGACAAGAATCTGGTCGGAAAGGACCTTTTGACACGCAGCTAGCAAGTCATTGACATCTTCACTGGTGGCTTCCGAAATGATAGTCCTCAACGCAGATTCCGCTAGTCCCGAAGTATGACCATCGCTTTCGGTTGTCAGAGATTGTAGCAGATTTAATATGCCTTGTTCGGATGCAAATTCCCCCAAAGATGCTTTGCGAAACTGGGATAATTCAGACTCTCGAAGCAGATCCTGATCGATGCACCCAGAGGCCGCGAAGGCTCTGCCCACGACTCGCCCTGCCCAGGCCAAGTATTCGTCACTCAGTCCTTCAGCTTGACAACTTCTCCAGACGGCAGTAGCTAAATCCTTGGCACTTTGGTCGGACCCAACAACATCCACAGCCACGGACGCCGGGATCTGAAACTTACCGCAGAGCATCTCCATAGCCAACCTGCGTGATGGTTCATTTAGAAGATGCAAACCGCTAATTTCGTCTTGGAATATCGCCAGGAGCAATCTACTTTCATGCGTATCTCTTTCGGCGTTGCCAGATGTGCGGATGTTTGCTGCAGACTGCGTAATGGTCCTGAAGGCATCTCGTTGCGTGTTACTTTTCAGTAGCGGGGACTCATAGTCATCAAGATACTTCCTGAACCAAGTATGGAACTGTTGTGCCTTGCTCATGGTGGCTTTGAACTGGCTTTCCTGGGTCGTGCTGGATTGACTGGTCTCGAAGAAGGCCCTCAGGGAGGCGAGTGTGGACAAGGCATATCCTGCGACGAATGAAGGTGATTGGGATAGTTCTTTTGAACCTTTAGTCAGGAGATAACGGCTCAGCCCAAGAGCGTCATCTGCACATTCTGAGTTCGTGACAAGCGGCCGTATAGAATGCAGAAGCATCTCCAACGGGTATGACTCGAATGCATGGGGGCCTGCCAAGCATACCAGCACCCGAATTTTGCGCAGAACAGCACAGCTATGCAAAGGACCTAGCGCAGGGTGGATGCCATTGAAGAGTCTCCTGGCGACAGCAGCAACAAGTGCCGGGGTCCATAACGACGGCATCTCATACTCTGTTCGGCTGCAGAGGAGGGATATTTCTCTGGTAAGGTATTTGGCTCGGAACATCGGTTGCTGATTTGGTAAGAGGACGACACCCGAATGGCCGCATTTCTTGATCTCATCCATAGTCTTAGCCGCATACGTGAAAGCCTCATCTTTGGCCCAAGAATTCTCAACGGGGTTCTCCTGGTCGATCGAGCTGAAGAAGAGCCCTATGATATCGACGAAATTGATGTATATGCGTTCAACGAACATTTCGCGTCCAAGTATTTTCCACACCCGGCTTTCGCCGCTCTGATAGTGCTCAGTCTTTGGTACGCTGATGTCATGCGCCATGCTGTACGCGATGACTTTCGCGAAGTTATCCACGAGAAGCTGCTTTAAGTCAACACCAAGCCAGGTAGCCAAATCTGCCATTGAGCTTTCTTGGCCTCGCATAACCATTAGAGCTATAACCTCAGACTGCGCGCGTTCCAGTAGTTCCTCAAGTCTGTCAAAGCCGAATATCTCAAACGGAATGGTCTCAACCGAGGACTTCTCGAGCCAGGTATAGATTAACTGCGCCGCAAACAAATCGAATAATATCCGGGGACTATCGAGTTTCAAAGAGTTGGACACTTTCCTTAGGCAGTGTGTTGCGTGTGGCTTGGACGCCGCGATATTACCGGGCGTCTCGAAGATATGGTACACACATCGGCGCAAAAGCGTTGGCCACTCCCGCGCCAGCTCTGCCAGCACAAAGAGTCGTAAAGCTATACCTTCTATGAAGTCACTGTCGATTGGAAGCCGCTCAAGAACATCGACAAACACCTCATCGTGGATTTTTAGGATGTAGCGGCCAAACATTGTCGGCAATCGGCTCCCAATGTAGAACTTGACGGGTATACCGCCGTTTTGCAGTATGTTGAGCAGGGAGGTTGTGGCAGTAGGCATTTTCAGACTTTCCAGGAATCTCCCATCCGCCTGAGTGAGATGGAGTAGTAGACGCGATAGTGACATTTGGACCTTAGGCGAAAGCAGGTTATTCGATAGTCCCGCCTTGAGGAAGTAGGAGTACAGATCGCCCACTGGCGAGCAGAGTTCGCTTTGCCCATCGGACCACATTGGCATGAATGCATCCATGAGGTCAAGACATAGGTTCAGGGCGACTTCACAACTCGTGAACGCTGCCCGGCCAATTAGAGACCCGACTCTTTCGATTACCCTAATAGCATCATCTGGGTTGATTATCAGATCTGAACTGAACAGTTCCTTCAAGAAGGAACGACAGGATAGGATTTCTTCATCTGAAGCTGTCAAGAAGTCGTCGAGAAAGGAGGGCGGTACAAGCCCTACCTGGCCTCGGTCTTGAAACAAGATATCCATCAGATGTAATCTCTGTGTTGTCTCCACGTAGAACGAAGCTGCGTTGGAGAATGACTTCGAGTCCTGCCGAGAAATTTCAATGGTGTCTGATGTCGTGTTCGAACGATTCCTCTCCGCTCTAAATTCGTCATCTATATCCATGAAATCTTCATGATGAGTAGACAACTGTGAGCTTGCTCGCTTACGCAATGCCGCGGACGATTCGGAGAATAGCCGGTGAAGATATGACCATTCTTTCGTGAGTTGGGCAAGGTCCGTATTTGTGAGACGTGGTAGATAGGGGTGTATCGTCGTCAGCAGACGCTCATACAAGCTGTCGTTTTCAGTCGCTAACGAGATCGCCTCAGTTACACGTCCAAACACCGTAAACAGTCTCTGCTCAAGCTCGCTGGACTGTCGAGAGTTCACCTCGATCAACTGAGGGAGGATGAAGGTGCCAAAGATCAGGCAGTAGAGTGTGCTTTGAAGCTTTTCTGGTGTGATATGGGATGAACCATCCCCTCGCCGGAGCCATGTATCACACAAAGCTTCAACCTCCTCGAGTTTCGGGAGAAAAAGCTCTGATACTAGCTTTTTCGTAGCATGCGTGTTAGAGGCGTCAGTAACCTGCATGGCCGAAGCTGTGACCGTAGCTTGTCCAGTAGAACGAGTGGGAGCCCGCGCCGCTCCGCCATCAAGCAAGAGTAAGTATCTCACAATCTCTTCGCGTTCCTGGAACGAACTCCATGCTTGTCCAACGGGGCCCGCGGTGGCTTGGGGCCATTCTAGAAGTTGGAACTCAGCATGCCCAAATGCAGACCGCAGTAAATTCACCGCTTCCAATGGTCTCGCGTACGCAGAATAGGTAGAGATAAATGAGGCATCGGCTTCCGAAAGCGGTAGAGTCAGTCCTGTAACTCGCAAGGCTATCTTCTCGACGTCCACTTACCGGGATCCCACCTGAGGAACATCCAGCGGACTACATGATTGCATGTGGCATAACTGGCACTCGGGAGTTGGTAATTGAGGAGGTGAAGGAGTTTCGTCATGAACAAGAGCGACGAATCGACAACGACGGCGGGTCCATTGACGTCGGCAGTGGTAATCATAGCGTTGACGTCGTCGGCAATGTCACGATAAGGCAATAGGTCATTCGTCAGGACTGAATACAATAGAAGGGACGAAGCCCTGCAAGTCCCTGTCATACTAACAGAGCGGGCTGCGAACTGCCATGATTGCTTCCATAGCCCTGATAGCTCGCGGGCTTTGGCTACTTGTTGGAAAGCAAGACTATTGACCTACCTTAGTTGAAGGTCGCGATCTTCATTGGTGAAAGACTTACCTTGCACATGCGATTAAGGCCCAATTCGATATCTTGTTGTTCTTGTGGGTGGTCAAGCCGATCAGGAACTGTAAAAGCTCCGACACCTCATCCGTCTCTACTCTCACGCAAGAAATAAAATAAGGCACGACCTGTAAGGCCGTATGCTGTATAGTGCCGTCGATAGAACGTAGTTTCTGTCGAAGTCTACTGGAGCCGGATGATACGCGATTTTTTTTCCGTGGCCGCTCGTCATCGGCAGAGGCTTTAACAGGCGACGAAGATTTCCGAACCAAACCTTCCAGCAGCGCAAGTATTTGCACAACTGCCCATTTTTTCTCCGCTTCGATACTAAAGGGGCGTAGGCTGAACGCTTCCAGCGAGAATATTGAGCTTGCCTTTGGGAACGTGGAGTATGCTAAGTCGTCCTGCTGAAGTTGGGCGCGATCTTCTCGCCTAGAATATTCCGACCAGAGCGTGTCGGCTAGGCTTTCGACGTGGTCGAGGACGGAGGTATCGCTCCCTTGCTTAACAATAGCCTCAAGCTGCAGATGACTATTGTATAAGACATTAAGCATCTCATTTCGGACACCGCTGAGTAACGCGTCGTCTTCAGATGCACTCTTAGCTTGCCACCAGTAGCTGATTAAAGGTATCAAATCTATGGCTAGAGAGCTAGCCTGCATAGAATCCTCTGTCTGGGTTAAGACGAGAAGCGCGTTGATTACGCTAAACGCAAGCTGGTGTAGCGGACTTATACCCCAGGACCGGAGCTGCAATATCTGGAGCACAGCAGACGAGATCTCTGCCGAGCGCTGGACAAGAGGAGCATTAGAAGCATGGGAGAGGGAGACTAGACACTGCACCAAGTCCTGGAGATGGGTACGATATACTCGACTGCCGCTGCGCTGCGACGAGCTTGCTGTAGAGGTGAGAATCGAGGCAGTCAAAGACAATTGCCCCCTTCCCGTGCCAGGTGCCGGTGAGGCCCGGGACGGCCCAGAATCACTTTCCCCAGCTTGCACGCACTGGTCAATGACTCTCAGGGTGAAGTCAACACAAGAGAACCAACCCTCGCTGTCGTATGTCGCCAGAAGCTCCACATTGGGAGCATGACCGAGAAGAGCAACAAGTGCTTTGATGTAGTCTTGAAGAAGCGGCTGTACGAAGTCCTCATTTGGACCAGGTAATGTTTGGATGATATGATCGACTACGGCTAAGAGGGTTTTCCTCCTGAGCTTGGAGGCGCCATGTTCGACGGCCAAGCGAAGAGCCTCGGCGCACCTGACGAGTCTAGCAGCGGTAGTAGCAGCAGTAGTCTTCGCCGTCTTCTTGCCGCTATAGTAGGCGCTCTTTTCTGAGACAGCACACTGAAATAGGATTTCTAGGGTCCTGTGATAGGTTTTGTCGTCGAGCTTAGACCTGTGAGCGGGTAAGGCGGGCGCTCTTGATGTATACGCGGTTTACTCACAAATCGGAAGCCCTTGTTCTCTTTTTAAAATGGTAAATCAACTCTGCGAGTACTAGATTAGACGACTCTATCTCGAACGTGGCTAGTTAGGACGTTACCATCCAATCCACGGGCGCGATCGGTTTTGCTGCCGCTCTCGATGGAAGCTATCCTAAGTTTAGCAAACACATTCCCGAATTTCTGAGGTGCGACATACAGAGTGCTTGTGCCATGCTCATCTCCTTCCCTTGAGGGGCCATCTTGTCTTACGGATACGACCCGGGGCGTCGCTACCGATCTCCTGGACATCTGTTGAAGCTGAACTGGGGTGCGGTTTTAAAACAAACATGACAGGATCGAAGCATTCAAATGTTGTTCGATGTTAAAATGAGGTGGCTTACCACCCTAAAACCTCGAACCCTGGACGCGTTAATAAAGGGCGTGCGACACCCATACCCTACAGGTTTAGGATGAACTGATAAAATGGGATGAGACTCGAATTTAAGGCAGACAAGCGGTTACTTGAGGGCAAGACTGCACGTGCGAATGTGAGGCTTATGACTCTGATGAGAAGCATCCCGATTCCTACCTTATGTACTAAGTAAGTACCTAGGGTAGGCTTGGAGCTTTGACAGTTTCCTGAGAGCCCTAATAGTTGCTCGAATTTCTCTATATCTATGTCAAAGTTGCTATGCGTGCATGCCACGTAGGAAGGAAGAAGATCATTCATTACATGATCAGCTCCATCTTTTCGGAGCTATATAAGGTAGGCGATCAAAAAGACGTGTAGGACTATCTAGTAGGGAGCTACATATATGTAGGTTATACATACCTACCTACTAGAGCTATAAGTTAGGTCGGCAGCGCTGCACTTCGCGCGCCTACGCAAGTACCCAGCAAGGCACCTTAGCTCTCTGCATGAATGGTCTGGTTGTCTAGAATATCCACACCGCCTTCCAGAATCGGCGTTTTGTTGACTTTCTGCGCCCGGAAAAACCTACAAGGATTAAATAAAGGCGGGAAACATTACCTCTACGAATTATTGCCTGGAAGCTAACGTATAAGCTGCAAGGCCTCACTCACGCTGTCACGACCCGGCCTATTCCAATTGTCGCGGAAAGGTTTGACAGAACTCGAATTACAACAATATAATTCCACTACGCCACACAACTCTACGAATACATCCACGCGACCTCCAGGAACTTCTCCCTGACCTCACCCGCGTCCCTAGCAACAACGAGACGTAGCACCCGTTATATCTGTAACGTCACGACAACGCATAATCCGAGCTCGGCGCCTGTGAGCCCACGCCGATTAAACACCACACTTACGAGGAAACCGCCGGCGATGATGCGATAGGATTTGAAAATCAACACTGACAATGGCGGAAGATGGCATCCTAGAAGCTTTCCAGGCCCTCCATAGGGATCTGACTGCGGTCGTCGAAGCGCTGAAGAGTGACCGTGAGGATCTTGGTCGAAGGCTACTTGCGGGCCTTCCTCAGAACCCTACTCTGGAAGCTGTCGGTGAGAGATTCAAGAGGTTGTTGGAGAAGGACGGCCGGAAAAAAGAGAGCCGAGACAGAGTGCTTTCAGGAAAGATCAGTATATCGGACGTGGAATGGAACCTGAATAGAGAATTCCAAGAGATCGCTTTGCAGGTGGCAGATGATCTGGACCTCGACGAGGTCGAAGCAGCCAAGCTGGTCCTGGACTCCGAAGACAACGAGACTGAATATGGACGTCCACGGAGAGAATGTGCAGTAATCCGTTTTCTTCAACAGCGCGTATACCTGCTAGATTGTATGCGCTTGCTTCTTGAACTCGCCAAAGATGAAGACGAGCTTCTCGCAGACGGGGAGGATGATTACCTTGGCCTTCTTGGACAGTTTGT
Organism: Monosporascus sp. CRB-9-2; assembly: GCA_004155915.1. Lineage (NCBI taxonomy): Eukaryota > Fungi > Ascomycota > Sordariomycetes > Xylariales > Monosporascus > Monosporascus sp. CRB-9-2. The sequence continues at coordinate 16,346 of QJOA01000034.1, forward strand.
CGATCAAAGTATTCTCCGGCGAAGCCAGCCTGGCCATGCAGATCCCGTCGCCAAGGACAGGTTTATACCGGCGTGTATGGCCACGATGGGCGAGATCAGGGCTTGGCTCCAGAAACTTATCGATCAGAAAACCAGTGCGACGGTGCTGGGTCGTTCTGATGATTTACAATTTCAAGAGACTGCCGACTACACTCATGGTAGCTTAGTCCGCCAGCACGAGTTGCTAGCCGTGATCCTCTGCTCCGCGATTGAGAAGCACGTCGCAACCAAGGATGACTTTGTCAATTTCGTTCGGGCGCTCAAGACAGTCGACAAATACGACTTTTCGACAGGTATGTCTCTGCTATATGTGCTTCTGTAGAGCGTCTTTTTCTCGTCGGAGCTGACTGAAGAAGTGCATCTTTTCCCCGTCCTCGGCACATATATCACCATGTTTGGTTCTACGGAAGGCACCGGCAGCGTTGAGGAAGCAAGACAGCTGAATGAGATCATTTGTCGGCAAGCTGACGACGACACCCGCCAATTACCATACCTCAATGCAGCAATCAGGGCCTGGTGGATCGCCGAGTATAGCGGGTGGTATATGGAGGGGGCCGCTGGTGACGGTCTCCCAGGAGTGGATCTTGACGCAGGTAAGGTTTTGAGTCCTCTCACTTCAGGATACGTGGTTGACGTTCATGTCAGAGGATCAGGAGAGATCCAAGCAGTTCTTCGAAACCCTAAGGGATGGCGCATTTGACTTCATGTTCGCCATCGTGGCGGACCTCAAAACTTCGGAGTGGCAGGACCCTGCGCGAGTCGACATGAGACGGTGGCTACAGAGCAGAACGCCAGCCCTCCCCCAGGAGGCTGCGCAATTCAGTGACTTCCTACAAGCCCGTCTGGCAGCTAAGCTGGAGACATTCGTCGATGCTTTCATATCTAACATGCCCGATGTTCTACGGAAACTGCGCATCGAAGAGGATGAACAGCGACAAATGCGCCAGGCGCAACAGCAGGAGCTCGACTTGGAGAGATTCCTTCTCATCATCGCGTATTCCTATGAAGGCCGCCCAGAAGCTGCAGACGCGTTTTGGTCCGATCCCGAAAGCAACCTCGCTGGATTTCTGCACTGGGCCTCCCGGAGAGCCTCAACACCGCTAGTAACCGCCTTCTGCGAGATGTTGCAGTGCCTATCCGAGGATCCCGAGTCGGCAAAATCCGCTCACAACTTCTTACTTGACGAGGCTCATCATGCCTCGGGGAAAATGAGGCGTTCCTTATCTCTTACGTGGGCCCAGATCTTCAAGGAGGTGGAGTATTTCGCCAATAAGATCCGAGAGAACCCAGGAGCGACTCAAGGAAACGCTGCTAAGATCGGGAAGTTCACCAACGAGACTGCAGAGGCTGAGCCCGAATCTACGATGATGTTGGAATGCTACCTTCGACTAATGGCCAAGTTGGCTTCACAAAGCGAGGAAGCCCGGAAGTATCTTCTAGACTCGAACGTCGGATTAGTCGAGTTGTTATACCAGCTGATTAGTAGCCTGGTAACGCCCCGACTCAGAGCCTGCGCATTCAAAGCTTTGGGGGCTCTCATGAGCCGGAAAAACTTAGCGGAGGCCCATATCATGTGGCGTTACCTCGAGTCCTGCCTTACGGGGTACTATATTCCGCCGTCTTCAAATAGGACCCTGTCCACGTCACCACATCCCCCACCGCCGTCTTACTATATGGAGGCACTCTTCCAGTCAATGAGTCCTTACTTTGACGAAACCAGTGCATTCATCCAGTTTCTGACCGTCCTAACATCATTGCCCGAAACTGACAGTACTTTGCATGATGACCTCCCGTACCCCGAGGATCTCGGTGCCTCGACTCGAATGCGGCCTGGTATCGAGCCATATATCGATTTTTCCCTTGGCCATGTGTTTGCCTTAAGGACTTCGGAAGCCCAAGATGCTAATCACCAAAGGATTCTCCGATACTACTGCCTGGATTTTGCTGTCACTGCTATTTCCAGCTTCAACGAGGATTTGCTCATCCTTAATAACGAGACTAACATCAACGTGGATTCGGCCATATCAACGAGAGATCTGGCCACGTACGTCACCCTTCATCCGTTCGCTAGAGCCATGGAGTGGATGTACGACAGCAAGTTCATAAGGTCTCTCCTCGACACAATCCACCAGAACTCTTCGGATATAGGGAAGGCGTCGCCTGATTCGCCGCTTATACTCAGCATCCTGCGGGCAGTTGAACTTGTCTCTAAGGTCCTAGACCTGCAAGCCACTTATCTTGATCTCGTCCGTCCAATCCTAAAGTCTCAGCCTAGAACTCCGAGTCGCTCGCCTTATATTCCCACCTCGAACGGCGCATTCGCCTCGGTTGAAGATGGTCTATTAACCAGCATGAGCCTGGTATCCGATTTGGGTAACTTTTGCGGCTTGGGGAACGAGGTTCTGACTCTGGCTAGCTTGAAGCTTCTGGAGAAAATAGCAACTTCACCCCGAATCATCTCGGCTTGGGATCTGGGCACCCAGACTCAGCCTCGCCGTAACAAAGCTATTGTGGCCCTCGAAGAGTTCGGCCAGGCAGAAACTATAGCAGCGTCCCTTGCGGCCGAGCTAAAGAAAACTCTCGACGTACATAGACAGGCCGATGACCCGTCGTATCTGGTCAAGATTTATATCCTTGACTTCATCTATTCGTGCCTTTCGGCAAACCCAGATCGGCCTACGATTGCCCATCTTCTCCTCGGTTTTCAATGCGGAATCAACACGCTCAGTATAGTGCCTGGCAGTGCCTTTGACAAAAGGTCATCATTGTTCCACATGCTGCTGCCACTGATGATAGATATCCCTTCCACTATCGATGGAGGCCTTTTCTCGCCGTGGTTGATCAACCTGAGATATAAGGCCATGAGGATTTTGAAAATCCTCTGGTGTTCAAAGTTGTCCTCGGGAATCGTGCTGGATGAGCTTCGAGAGCATGAATTTACTTTCCATCTCTTGGTCCAGGGGTTGGTGGTTGAGCGAAACGGCGCGTGGGACAAAGAAGTCGCCATGGGTTCCGACTTTCTCACGCAGCCGGCAGCCCAAGGTTATATCGATCAGCTATCGATGAGGGCAATGGCGATGGAGTATATCGCTCATGAGCTTTGCAGCGTCTCACGGGGCAATATGCCCGCTCTGAAGCGACGGATCTTTGATGCCCTTGGAGGCCAGATGAGATTCGACGGTGGAAATGCGATATCGATTCCATCAGTGTTCGAGTTCAACGACACACTACCTCAGGAGAACGGATTTGAAAGCCCGCCACCGGAGCTCAATGTTTTCCGGGATCTTGACATCAGGGCATGCCTTGAATCAGACGATGCCTCAAATCCCGTGTATAACATAGAGAAGGTCCGCGAGGTTCTACTCTTAAAGCGTAATGAGACACGGACTTCAGGTCAGGTTGTGTTACACCAAGAGCCTGATCCGTTGGACGCCGAGCAGCAGATAGTTCTGGGGTACGTAGTCTACCTGAACCGAATAGCACAGGTCAGAGCACATAACTTGCGACTCCTGAGAGCATGGACGAAGCTGCTTCTCGTGATGTCGGATTTGAACGATTTCAAAGGCACTAGCCAGGTTTCCTTCATCCTTCAGACACTGCAGGCAATCTTGCCCAGCCTCGAGGTCTATGGTTCAGAGAAGCCTGAGGCCGCCTATGAGTTAGCAAAGCTTGTGAAGATTCTACTATTCAAGCTGGACTTTTCCATAATGGCGTCGACGGATAAGCAGAGCAGAGCCATAGAGAGTCTCGTCAGCGACAAGTTATTCCAACTCCTGCATATCTCTCTAGGCGCCATCGCCAAGTGGGTAGGGAACCCAACGTTGCGGTCGGTTTATTATAGCATCTGCTATCGTTATCTCACGGCGCTAGTAGACCACGCGCAGGGAATCTCGTCCGACCGGCGGAAGACAGCGAGAACAGTTCAGGCTTTCGGTGACAAGCTGATCAACGTTATCTGCGACGATGCTTTCTGTGGGGATGCGGGCTGTCAGGCAGCGGCGTTGATTCTCTTGGGCACGTTGGTCCATCTTGGAAACCAGCAAGGTGATAACTATGTCGTGGAGTCGCTTAATAGGCTCAACTTCATAGGCGTTCTTGTCGACTCGCTACGCAATGTGCTGCGGGAATGGGTCGAGATAACCAGGACAGGTAAGGCTGGTCCGAGCACAGTGAGACTGGTATTCACGTTCTAACGATGGGCCTCTTAGGCAACCCAGAGCAGGAGCATGACCATAACGCGAAGCTGGCCCTTCTGCTGCAGTTGTGCCAGACGCGTGACGGCGCAAAGAACGTGCTACACGCCAATCTATTCCGAGCAATAGATCAATCAGGACTATTCTCAGCGGACCCTGAGTTGCAGGCTGATTCAGCCAGCTCTAGAGCGCTCGAGAAGCACTATACCCTCCTCGTCAAGGTAACCCGCATCATCGGGGCCGCAATCGTCAGCCGCGGCTCTCACAACATGTTGCAAGGCCGACGCTTCTTGACCGAGCATCGCATGCTCGTGATGCACGTCCTCAAACGGTCGGCCGGGATTGGCAGCGGTGGAGCCAAGATGGACAAGGGTCTGCTGGATCGCATAAACGAGCTGGCTGAAGCTTTCATGGTTATCATAACTGCGACCGGTTTTCTCGAGGTAAGAGAAGTCCCCATATTTTTTTCAGCTGCGCAGCCTCAAGCCGGGTACCATTATATGCACCGGTCCACACTAACCGCATGCCTTCCGCAGTTCGAGAATGAGACCTTGACCGAAGATAAGAGGCCGACGCCGATCCTGTTCCACTAGCCGGGATGAAAAAACGCTGTATGAGGTCACATACAGGTGGGGAAAACCAATATGGATGGGTATCGAGGTGGTGGTGAAGTGATTATAGCCTTCCATTATCCGACAGCTACAAGCGATGTTCTAGTGGCGCTGTGCCCGGGACTTATTACGTTACGACGTAAGGGGGAAGGAGTTGTACCAATTGTCTTACTGTGGGCGTTGCGGTCAGGCGGAAAGAAAAAGAAAAAAACGCCCCTGGCGGGAACTACAGTACCAGTAATTGTACCGAAGCTATGCGATAAGAGCTGCATGGCTGACAAGAAACGTTTCTCTGACGATATTGATCATGGCTATCTGCAATAATGGACCGACGGCGCCCGCAAGAAGTCCCCGGGCGCCGTCAACGGTGGGCATCGGATGAATGAGTGAGTTGCTGCATGAGATCTGAAAAACCGTGAGGTTCTTTTGGGTGGCCTAAGGGTGATGAAGATGCTAAGTACAAGCCAAGCCCTGGGCACCTTCCTTCTGAAGTACCTGCCGTCTATCTGCTGGCGCGAAAGCGCCTAGGCAGTTAGCCTCGGTCCAAGCTTGAGTTTCCCCGCCACTTTGCTTGATACGGAAACAAACTCTCATTGGCTGGATAGCGACGAGACCCGGTCAGGGGTGGATTTGTCGGGGACTATTCTAAACCGTGTCCAACAAGCCTATGACATAATCCGGGGCGTTGGAACTTTGTGGGGCCCCAGAATATACATACATACAAATATTTAAGGCTAAGGTACCTACTTAAGGTTATGGTTGGGTCCAGAAGGTTTAAGAAGAGACGAAAGGCTCCCCTTTTGTAGGTAGGTAGATAGCATATATTGTATGTAATAAAGGATCCGTATACGGTAGCAGGTACGTATGGTCCAGGGACCTCATCAGAATAACGATAGGTAGGCACAGTCGGAATAGATACATAGCCACCGCGTATTGGCCGGGCGATCCCCGAGGGCACTCTGGGTTGTTGCCAAGCTCTGTTAAGCTTCCCCACCCGGAGGCCAAGTGAGCGCCCCCTTGGCGCTCTTTGGTCTGTACGCCTCCTCCAAGCTTATCGCAGCCCAAGTCTGATAGCTCTGATGCATTTGTTCTGGATCATTCCCCGAGGCTTGCGCCTCTTCCCTTTTTCGGCGCTCGGTAGGTGTTGTACGGCGTGTATGGACAAACTAAGGTTACTATATCGCCAGCCGCATAAGACCTCATAGGAAGCGGTAGCCGCTTTTTCGGTCTGTGCTTCGTTTAGAAAAAAACCCAAATAAAAGTTTAATAGCCAACCAAATTAATATTCCTCCCCATTCTAGCCTTAACACGCACCTAAATTCCTTAAAAAAGGTCACTAACGGCCAATAGCGACAGGAAGCTGGTTGCAACACAACTGCAACCTACGTTACACTCACGTTCCCCCTATCCGACGGAGGGCGAACTAACAGCAGTGGCAACAATTGTTGGTGGTTCGTATTGCCGCGTTACCTAGAAAAGAACCCCGGATGGATTTTATACTATCTGATTGGGCAGCTTATCGCGATTAGTGATCCTACTTAGGAAATTGTTAGTGTGCTGCCACTCCACCCTTCGTCGGATCTATCGAGCCCAAAATCGACCACCTTCTATATACGGCTAGCGTGAAAGCAGCTACCGCTTCTTGTGAGGTCTTATCGCAGCTGGGGACCTAGCTCGGTATGCAATTCAGCCTGCTAGGCGTTCTACCTAACGGTACGTAGCTCTAATACGCGACACGTATGTATATACTACAGCAGCCGGGTACGTCTTGACAGCGATCCCCAGGAGATCTGCCTGCTTAACAATCCCCCCTCAGGAAATCTGGGCAGTTGTCAGATCGGACTTGTCTTGTGATGGGTGAGAACGGAGGAAGGCGCTGCTGTAATGTATGGCACGCATGCAGTACTCTCGTCCGTATGCCCAGCAGCGCTATCGCTAGACGGGGCCGTTGTGGATTCGAGTAGGGCTTGGCGTGCATGGGGGTCTGGGTCCCTTGTCCTGAGTAATGAACACTCCTACCTAGTACACTCGAAACTGATGAAATACTTATTGAACCAAGGGCTCCCTCGCAGGATACTCGATGCTACCCCTCCCCTCATTCCTGACTTTTCAGCCCTGCTTCGTCGGGGTATGTGTAGGGTTTCTGTCACGCGCGCATCCTTCGCCGCTCGCTATATAGAGGCTACCAGGACAAGGTTGCTCTTATTTTTACCCTTCCTTCACTTATACACACGTTCTGCCGCCGGCTTCTGAAAGGTTAAACGACGCAAAAGCTGGGAAAGCGGAAACTCCGCTTCACTATCCGCCATGGAAAATTCCGGGATCGTCCATCGGACATCCTCGTCTGACAAGATGGGCTACGAGGCAAAGCCCACCGACTACGACCCCGAGACGGTTCACATCCGTGGTCTCGAGACGTCCGCCGAGACCTCGCTCCACCGTGGCCTCAAGGCGCGCCACATCACTATGATCGCCATCGGCGGTGCCATCGGGACGGGTCTCATCATCGGCACCGGAAAGGCCTTGGCCCAGGCCGGGCCCGGTTCCATCTTCATCTCGTACAGCGTCGTCGGTTTCGTCGTCTTCCTCGTCATGGCCGCTCTGGGCGAGATGGCCGCTTGGCTCCCCATGTCTGCCGGTTTTACTGGTTATGCTTCTCGGTTCTGCGACCCCTCGCTTGGTTTCGCCCTCGGCTGGACGTAAGTTTAGAAAGGATCTCTAAGTCACGTTTCTCCTTTCAGTCCCTTGATGTCTTTTCACTGTTCCAAACCAGCATCCGAAGTCTTTCTGTTGCAGATCAGTGGTTAATATATGTGTTTTGGACTCGGTAGATACTGGATCAAGTATATCATCGTCACACCCAATCAACTTACAGCCGCCGCACTGGTCATACAGTACTGGGTGCCCCGCGAGAGGGTAAACCCTGGTGTCTGGGTCGCAATCTTCCTGGTCATCATTGTCTGCATCAACTATTTCGGTATCCGATTCTTCGGCGAGTTCGAGTTCTGGTTGTCGAGTTTCAAAGTCATCGTCATTTGCGGTGTCATCCTGTTGTCGCTCATCATCGCAGCTGGTGGTGCCGATGGTGACCCGAGAGGCTTCCGCTACTGGCGAGATCCTGGGTGAGTGCTGGCTAAATGTTTCCCGATAGGGCTTGTACTGACCACAACCAGTGCTTTCAAGCCTTTCATCAACGAGGGGCCGTCGGGTAAATTCCTAGGCTTCTGGTCAACCATGGTCACGGCCACTTTTGCTTATCTAGGTACCGAACTGGTTGGTGTGACGGTTGGAGAGGCTCAGAACCCTCGTAAGACGGTCCCGCGCGCGATCAAGCTTACCTTCTACCGAATTGTCTTCTTCTACTGCATCAGTATCTTCTTGCTGGGCATGTGCGTGCCGTATAACGATCCTGGTCTCGCCTTCGCCACGACCTCGGTCAACAACGCCAACGCGTCGCCTTTCGTGGTTGCTATCAAGAACGCCAGAATCCGAACCCTCGACCACATTCTGAATGCCTGCATCCTGGTATTCGTCTTCTCGGCTTCTAACTCGGATCTGTACATTGCTAGCCGCACCCTGTACGGTCTGGCCTCTGACGGTTCCGCCCCTAAAATCTTCCGAAGAACCGACAATAAGGGCGTGCCGCTGTACGCTCTGGGCTTTTCTGCCTGCTTTGCGATGCTGGCTTTCATGAATGTGTCTGACGACTCGAGGAAAGTCTTTACCTACTTCGTCGACATGGTCACCATCTTCGGCCTGATGACCTGGATCTCGATCCTGGTGACGCACATCTGGTTCGTGCGGGCGCGCAGGGCACAGGGCCTCCCCAACTCAGCCATGCCCTACGTGGCCCCCCTGGGCATCTACGGCTCCTACGGCGCGCTCGCCGTGTGCATCCTCATCTCGCTGACCAAGAGCTTCCAGGTGTTCGTGAAGGGCCGATGGGACACGGCCACCTTCATCACCAGCTACCTCGGCATTCCCGTCTACCTGCTCCTTATCTCCGGCCACAAGATCTGGACCCGCAGCAAGGGCGTCCGCCCGCACGAGTGCGACTTCTACACGGGCAAGGACATCATCGACCGCGAGGAGGAGGCCTTCCTCGCCGCAAAGGCCGCCGCAAAGGCCCAGAAGAACCCCTCGGGCAGCTCTGCCTTTTACAAAAAATACATCTCTTGGCTGTTGTAAGGGGAGGGACTAGGGACGTTTAATTGTAATGAGGCATGAGAAATGTATGCGACACGTGTAGGAGAGGGACAGTTTATGATGCGACGGTACCTGTAGGGGCATATAGAACTCCTCTTGGCACTTTAGCATTTTCAGGGCCGAGTACACGGCGATAAATTCAGTCGTTTCATATCTTTCTTCCCGGTGCTCCTTTTCATGCGTTCCTATGGAGCGCCCTGTAGTATCCTCTACCGGTAGCAGGTCTTGCACCTCAAATTATTGACTGGAGAACACATGCTGTCCAGTCGAAGCAGCCGCACGTGAGCTGACGCCTTTGTCGCCCCCTAGCAGGTAAGTGTAATGCCAACCTTACCGGGCGTTATAAACAGTATAGAACAAAAGCGGAGTGGAGCCCCCCATAATTACATAAGTACTCGGTACGTTTGCTGGCGGAAAGGTCCGGCCCTTCTGATACTTGCAATGTACCTAGGTACTAGCGTCGAATTTAGCTCATTTACTCGACATGGCGGTTCTGGGGAAATCCCCTCCCCCCGGATTTCAGGGTTTGGCTATTACGTATTTTGTACGTCAGGTCCAGGTATTTGTTATTGGCTCTCCGTGACTGGCAAGGAGTTTCGGTCGTTTTTCAAGATCCATACCGTAAAAAGTTCGGTAGGCCGACTCGGCAGCGGGGCCCCAGGGGGTCCCCATCTGTTTAGGTAGCTAAAAACTTATACGTATGGATGCTCCAGACAAGCCGGAGAGTGATGGGATGAACTGCTTCGAAACAAGTCGCGGAGCTTGGCGCCATGGGGTCGGAGGGAGGCCGGGGGAGTCAAAAAAAAAGAGGTGCCACACTGTACAGTAGATATAGGAGAATACACACCAAGACTAGGTCGCGGCTTTCGTCGGGATCCTTTTATTGATAGGGCCAGGCCATCCTTGACGGGCGGCTTCTTCTTACCGATACGGTGTGGATGCTTACCTACCTGGCCAAGCTCTTGTAGGGACGGTGCTGTCGCACAGTTTTATTACTCTGATGCGGCCTTCGCGGGGGAACTACGTCCTCGGACTGTGTCAGTTATCGCGTGGTCCGCGGTGATCTAGACGGCAGAGGACCTACCAACTGTCTAAGACACGGGCTGATTCGTGCGCGGTGCCTGACTACTTTTGTTATCAGGTTGCAGTTGACACTCCTCGTCCACAAGTAGGCTTGAAATGGCCCGAGGAGAACGAGGGCACCCGGTGCTATGGTTAGGTATACCGTAACAGAGATTCGAGGGGGATAGTCTCCGCTTACTATAGTATGTATCTAGTTCTTCGCTTAGTATTTCGCAGCGTCCTGGTGCCGGCCTAGCCGGTTAAGCGGGGGAGTTTAGACGGGGCGAGCCTCAAGTCCATCGTTTTGACAGGTGTAGATAGAACCAAATATGGCGACGACTAGCTCGACGTGTAGAGTAACTCGCGTGTATCTAGGCTTCTCGGTCCCCAATGGGCTCTATGACCTCCTCTACGATGCGTCGGAGGGGAGAACATATAGCACTTAACTGCCTTTGTGTGATGCTTCGTGCGAACCACATAGGTCATTTATCGATCTATACGCTGAGTGCGGCATTACATACGTATATACCCCGTGCACGGTAAGACAGATAGATATCTGCGCTACGCGGGTCATGGCAAGAGATTCCATGAAGACGCAATTGGAAGGGCATGGAGGATGGGCAAGAAGGCCAAGGAGTCGGAATCTCATTGAGAGTGCAACCGAACCCCCCTAGTAGAGGATCACTACGCACTTCCAGGTCCGTTGTTTTTTGAAGACGACTTGGACGCTAATCGTCAGGTCCAGCATAAACACTTACGCATTTCCCTCCCCTCGGACGAGAGGCGCAGCCACATAAGAAGGGGAAAGGAAAAGGAGGAAACTAAGAAACAATCGCCGAAGAGGTTATCGAATATCCATCAAGTCTATATTTTGCTGTTCTATTCCAACGTATCTAACCTTCATCTACCCCCTCCACTCTCTGCTCTATATACTATAAGATCCCACCGCGCTCAACCAAGGGACTATCGACGGCATCCGCGCTGGCACTGTCTCTCGAACCGTCACCGCCATGGCCACCATGACCACCGCCGCCGCCGCTCAGCAGGCCGCGGCCCTCTCCGCTCCCGTCGAAGTCTTCTTCCGCGTCATCGATACCGAGCTCGGCGGCGGTGCGCCGCGTCTCCTCGGCGCCGTTGAGCACGTACCAGCAGTCCTTCTTGGTCAGGAGGCCCTGCAGGACGCCGCGGTCGGTGAAGAGGACATAGCGGACGCCGAGCTTCTGGAAGTACGAGACGGCGAGGTGCAGGCTGGCGCGGCTCGGCAGCGTTAGCGGCGTCTGGTCCATCCATGGGCGCAGGTCGAGGACTCCTCCCGGCGAAGAGGAGGAGGCGGCGTGCAGCGGGTCCCCGCCGAGTGGGAGCGGCGTCGGACGGGGCCGCGCGAAGAAGACCTCGGTCTCCTCGGGCGGCGGGCCGCCGCGCTCGCGGTTCCGCGCCGCCGCGGCGTCGAGGTTGTATGCGAGATCAGCGCGCGAGATGTAGCCGAGCAGCACGGCGTCGCGGGCGTCCGAGACGACCGGGAACCCGCGGTAGGCGCACGAGTCGAGCACGGAGCGCAGCGACGCGATCGTGTGTCCCGTCGCCGTGAGCACCACGAGGTCCTCGATGCGCGTCATGATCTGGCTCGCCGGCGCGTCGGGCAGCACGTGCGCCGCGCCGCCGTCCTCGCCCGAGTCCAGGAACGGGTAACCGTTGAGGTGGATCCAGCTCTCGTAGATGCCGCGCCGCGAGAAGGCGTCGCCCACCCACTTGGAGATCATCACCGCCACCATGATGGGCAGCACGTACGTCAGCGCCCCCGTCAGCTCGAACATGATGACCACGATGGACACCGTCATGCGCGTCACGCCGCCGAGCGTCGCGGCCGCGCCGATGATTGCGTACACGCCGGGCGTGACGCAGGGGACGCCCGGTTCGCACTTGCTGAAGAGGAGGAACCCCGGGTTGTTCCGCTGCCAGATTTCCATGAGGAGGCCGACGGCGCGACCGGTGAGGGCCCCGATGGCCATGGAAGGTAGGATGATACCTGCTGGGATGTGCAGACCGAAGGTGATGGAGGCGAGGAAGAAGCCGAGTATCGCTCCGATGAGTAGCAATACGATGGTGCCAGCAGTTGCGGCTCCCGTTTTGCAGAGCCCGAACTGGTCATCCAGAACGAGGGCGCAGTCGGAGAAGAGGGAGGACACGAGTTCGGAAGATTGTGCTCGCATGTAGAAGTTGGGGTAATTTATTAAAGCTGTCAGGAGGGCCACGATGAAGACCTGCGTCACAGGCCCTGGGAGCCACGGCTTAGACTTCCTCCACTGTGCCACACGCATATTGGCCTTGATGAAGAGGCCGCCATAGATGCCACCAAGAATTCCAAGCAACGCAAAAGGGATGAGCTCGAAGCCGTGCCAACTATTTTTGAACTTCACTTGATATAAGACGAGCTTGCCTAAACGGAAAGGATCGAAAGCATGTAGAACAACCGCTGCCGTCATGGCACAGACGAAGCTTTGCCACATGGTCTTGTCGGGGAAATAATAAGAGAGCTGTTCGAGACTGAACAGCACTCCACCGATAGGAGAGCCGAAGGCCACCGAGATCCCCGACGCCGCAGCTGCCGACAGGACTTCACGTTTCCGCGCTATCGACAGTTAGTCCTGTGTAGTCGGGGGGCGTCGTGTGGAAACCCACCCTCGTTATTATTGATGTTCGGAAACAACTTGATAAATAGGTTTGCGCAACAGCATGCCACGTGGACTAGAGGGCCCTCCTTTCCCAACCACATACCCGATGCAACAGCAAGACACTTGGGATAGTCAGTCAGGATGCGCCGCCACGCTAATTCATTCTGGAACTTACCAGGCCCAGGGACTTCGTAACCAAGGTCCAGGCGCTTAGAAACCGCCGAATTATGAAACCTCCCAAGACGGTTTTTAACTCGGGTATACCGCTATGTTTGGCATAAGTCGAGTACTCCTTTACCAGAAAGCCGGCGCAGACAGCAAATGTAACCTGTCTCTCGTTAGGGACGGGCGATATTATTGGTCATGAGGAACCCACGGAGAGGAGGAGGAAGAAGAAATATGCTATAAACCACTTCCCGCCGGCAGATGTGATCCCAAGGGCTGCCGCCCATGGCTTCCATCCGAGGCACTTGTCGCCCTGGTCATAACCCAAACAACAGAAATCCCTGTTCAGATAGAAGGCGCCGCCGTCTTCTCGGCTGCAGAAGCCGATCTTTATATCCCCGAGCCAGTTCGATGCGACGTCTATGCCGGCAGCTAGTGTGCCGACGGCGATGCCGGTAAGCACTAGGATGACCCATATCTGGCTGGAATCTAACAGCAACTGGATATAGCCAAGTATGCCGGACGCTCTCGAGTGCAGCGCACGTAGTCGTTGGCGCTCTTTCGTGTATTCAAAGATCCAATCGATGGCCGTCAGATCTTCGTAGCCAACTCTCCTTCCCGGGCCCTCGACGTACCAATCGAGCAGCTCTCCTTCTTTTGGTCCAGCAGGCGAAAACGGGCGACTCCCGCCAACCGCAGTATCCAAATCGTGTAATCGCGTTCCCGAGTGAGGCGATTGCGAGCCTCCGAATCGGTTCCCCGTCAAAGTTGAGAGAAACCGGCTTGGTTGTGAGAGGACGGACTGCTTCTGTTTGCGCTTGAAGCTGATGGGCTCGCTTGGGCCGTCGCCCAAAGGGTCGTCACGTAATATCTCGGCATCATTGCCATCGAGGAAATGAATGTTCTCGTCGTCTTCGCCGCGATCAGGGGACTGGCCGTTGAGCGCCCTTGAGGAGGAAGCCGATGAATCTTGGTCGTCGTTCATGAGGTTCCTACCGCTTGTCATGCTGAAGGCGAGGCAGCGCCACCTGCCATATCGCAACCGGGGAAGTCCCAACTAACGTCGAGCGTGCGAACCAACCTGAAAGGTAAATCCCGAGGGCCTCGAATGCCGAAACTTATGCTTGGCTGGGTGAATACAGTTGGTTTGCTTCGGCGACATGAAACATAAAAGATATCAGACAGTGCTGTAGGTAAGTATGTAGCAAGTATGGACGATGTAGCCACCATGTCCGATAACGATAACGCCCCGACAGTGCCTACCTGCTGTATGTAGGCAACCTGATGCTATCGATACTCTCCTATGTAGGTACCTAGGTAGATAGACTGGCCTGTGAGCCCGTCCACCACCAATGCGATAGGTGCTTACCTTTAGACACTCCTGCATTCTACGAAGTACCTAAGCTTTAGTGGAACCATTACTTTCAATCACGATTGGTTCATAGTGCAACTCGGTTTGCATACTTCGTAGAATCTTTGGAATATTCGAATGACGAAGGTCCATCAAGTGATGATCAGAACTGCTTGCTGCTAGGCTCGAAAAGCAAAAATGTTAATTTTCGCTAGCACCGACTCTCGTATTCTTGTCAGCATCTATATATACCTAAGTAAATTAGTATAAAAAGGATGTCGAACATGGATACGGCACAACCAGACCCGGAGGTACCAGCACACAGCGGCGCCGGTGGATGGGCCGCAACTGAAGACGGAGGAGACACAGACGCGTCCGTTGAGAAGGTCCAGCAGTACCTCAAGGCTAAAGATGACACTTCGAGATTCGTCGGTCTCGCTCTCCTCAAATCCGTCTTGGACAATTCACCCACACTTCAGAGCGATGAGGAGACCATTACCTCGCTCTGGAATTCCATCTCGCCCAAGTTCCTCGACCGGCTCCTGAGGACCGGATCCCGGGCCGGGCCGGACCAGAAAGATTCCAAGGACATGCTTGACCTTGCTGTCGCCGTCCTCCATACGTTCACAGTCTTATTACCCGATGAAGCTAAACAAGGCGCCAGGTTACTGAACCGGATACCTCGGTTGACCAGCGCAGTTCTCTATAGGTACCTTCGCTCCTATTGGTTAGGAAAAAGGGGGATATAAGCTAACTTACTTGTAGCTCTAAGGAGACAGCCGGGGTTATCATTGAAACACTGCTTACACTCGTTAGCTTTCCCGAGGGGGCAGGGATATTTGCTGGACTTGATATTGACGAGTGGACGCCCCTAATCGAGATTGCGCCGGAACATCCGCATGTCTTGAGTATCTTTATATGGGCTTGGGAACGAGGCACAACCGCCTTGGCGGATCAGCAGTCTAGAAACGGTATGAGAAACAAGATTGATCAGAGTATTCAATCGCTCGTTGCTTCGTTTTCCGGTACTGATGCGACAAGTCTGCTGGAATTCCTATCGCACCTGGGGAATTTAGACGCCGAGGTAAAATAAGCGCCCATCTTCCCGACGGATATCGAACACGGCTAACCAATTCTTGCAGCTTATACCTCAGGATCCTAAATGGCTCCGTTCTGTTGCGAAGTTCATACGCAACCTGTCCACCAAGCGGCCAACCGCCGCTGGACGCTCGGCGTACACCAAGTGTGCTGGCACGATCCTGATGCTCTATCCCAGGCAGGCGCCCCAGCTGCTGTTCTCTGACGAGCGGGATTCCGAGAAGCCGTTCTCCTATCTCTTCATCAACCTCATTCTAGTGGACATACGCGCAACCCTGCCATCTCTCCTGCAGAAGCTGAATGACGCGGAATACCCGCAGATATCCCAGCGTCTCGCAGCCGCCCTCGACGTCCTGGCCGCCTTCATCGGCCACCTCATCGCATGGATAGAAGAGCTGGATAGCCTGGACGACGCCGCCCTGCCGTCCGAAAAGCCGACGTTTAACATGCCGCCCGACCTGGTCCTCAAGCTGAGCAGGTCCATCGGGGAGACCATCTCGGTCACCATGGAGTACCTCCGCGACCGCTGGGACGCCTCGGTAGCCGGCGCCGCGGGCCTGCACCCCGAAGCCCGTGTGGGTGCCGCGCACACGTCTACCGGCTCGCACAAGACGCTGGCCTGGGATTCCAAGGACGGCGACGCCGCGGCGGACCCCTTCACCCTCTCGGCCCTGCGCGCCATAGCCCTCTGGCTGCGCGACGACGACGGTGAGGCCCTCAGGAAGGAAGCTGCGGGCCTGATGGACATGCTCATGGAACTGTACCAGCGAAGTTCCACCACCTCCACACTGCCATCCGCTAGCTCTCCCCGCGACCGGCAGGATTACCGTCTGCCGATCCTTGCGGCCCTCGAGGGCATCCTGCGCACGTCGAGGGGCGTCGAGGCGTTCGACGCCCACGGCGGATGGCAGGTTCTGTCCAGAGACCTGGTCACCGTCCTGGACGCGACGTCGTCCAATCCCCCGCACGATCTGGAAGCCGAGATATTCCGGGGGACCCGCATCGCGCTCGCGCTCTCGATCGTCGCGGAGAGCGAGACCAGCACGCCCGAAGACCGGATGGGGTTGGTGACGGCCGTGGCCGCGTACGACGTGCCGCCGATTGCATCAGCGGAGGGCGCACGCGCCGCCACCGCTAACAACGACAGCGAGGCTGCCCTGCTCGGCTTCCAGACGGACGTGCTGCGGCTCGCCGCGACCCTGCTGACGAACGCCAACCCGGGCATGAGGAGGCGCTACGCGCACTCCGCGAGCGCGATAAGGGACATTGCCGAGCAGCTGAGAGGGAGCAGCATAGGAAACAACCAGAGTCCGGCCGCGTCGGACCTGGACGACGTGCTCGCCGCGCTGAGCTAAGTTAGGCTTGATTGAGGGGAGGCTGGCACCAGAATATCGGTCAGTCGCATGAGCTAAATAATAAACGCAATCACCTGGAAGGAGATCGAGGAGCAGCGGGATGGGTGAATTGTCGGTGGTGTAGTGTTCTAGAGTCCCTGCAGCATCCTGATTTAGTAATTACGGGCACAATTCGAGAGCCGAGATCAATAAATCCATTCAGATAAACTTAAAAAGAATAAAAGTCACGTATTCCGCTGGCAGCTTCAACTGGGAAAGTGAAGCCCAAAACTGTAGTAATGGCTGATTGGTAATATCTGTTATGAATCCACCCCTTTACAGGTTTCACCACTCGAGATACTGCCCGTAAGTACCTACCCAGCGGCTTGCAACAAGCTTCGAATGACACTTGGGTGTCAAACCCGATAGGGGGAGGAGGGCTGACCTTGTTTACATCAGTCACCCGGAACAATGGGAACGATCGCATCGCTTATTCCTGATGGATGCATTCAGGGAAGAGAGTAAGGCAGCACCTGCTATGTAGTCTATGATACACTCACTATCTCACAGATCTATGCGGGTTGGCTCTTCCCTCCTGCGGGCGCCAGACGTGGGAGAAGGGGTAAAAGAAAAAAGAAAATGCAGACGATTTAACCGACCGCCCCTGTCCGATTCCGTGATAATAGGGGTATCAAGCCTCGTGATGACCGAAACTCCGTTTCCATGCAAAGAACTCGCCTGGGTTCTGATACTCGCGCACACATACAACCCTTTCGCTAGCCACGATATGCCTTGCTAAGGTCAGGTTCACCACCAAGAAAATACCAGCCTAGTGGAGATTAGGGGCGCCACCGAGAACTGCGCGTCTCGACTCTTATATCTCAAAGAGGATGTCCGACATGCGGCTTCGCTGAGATATGGACCATTGGGGTATTCCGAATCGACTGAGGGTGCCTCAGTTTCACTCCTGCCTGCCTAGTTCGTACAAGCACTTGCTATCAAACCTGCGTCTTCACCACGTCAAGAGCGTAGTCAAGTGCGGGGCATAAGCCAGGCCCTCAAAATCGACTCGCCGGCCGTTTCCCCTTTTTGGTGGCCGTCATGACTTTCAGCTCGAGGTGATAGTAGGATTTCGTATTTTTGCCTTTCTTGTCTTTGAGGTCGACCTTCGTCCGACAGACCGGGCACGTCTTCTTCATGCTGTCGATATGAAGTGAAGAATGTAGGCACTCGGAGCAGAATAGATGACCTAATCGGACCTTGAAGTTAATAACCTGTGCTATATAGTAGGTAGCCACGATAGGGAGAAAGAATTTTCGACATACCACAATGTGTGACGGTCAACGCAGTCACATCGTCCATGCATATCACACACTGGAATTTGCCTAACTTGACTCGGTTGTCCACTTTCGGTGCCATGAGCTCGGTCGGGACCTCATCCACATTGGACAGGTCGATGCTGTCGGGGTCTTCATCCTCTGTCTTCTGCGGGGAATCGAAACCTTCTTCGAAGGGCGAGCTCGCATCGTATCGTGGTAAGGTATTCTTTCTGGTATTGGCGAGGCGACTGGAAGACTGCGAGGTTCGACGTCTCTTAGTGTCGTCAGAAGTGATAAAAGTGGCTGCATGCCTCTTCCTCGCTCTTGGTGCCATGGGCGTCGTCGGATCAATGCCAGAATTCATGTTGTCAAAATCAGGCTCTTCCTTCGTCAGGTCTACAACGCCTCCTCCCCCTCGACTTCCCCTGCTTGAGCGCCGGAGTGCAGGTGGCATGGTCTCGCCTATTTCAAGTGGCTTTGGTAAAAGGGAGGATCGTTGCCGGGAGGGAGGGGGAAGAGGGCTGCTGCTGAGAGGTGGAAGCGAGGGCGAGGAAAAGTCGCCGGTCGCTAAGGCGGCAACGTAGGGGTCGTCGATGCCTTGGTCTGCAGGCTGGGTTGTGGAGGGCCGAGGCAAATAGAAGACCGACGAGGTATCTTGTGAGTGGTGCCGTGGGCTTGCTGTAAAAATACCTCGCGGTTGTTGAATGTTAGGAGGAGCGAGTGGCGACGAGGTCCTTGCACTAGATTGTTCTCGATGTTGATGTTGGGGCTGCTGTTGTTGGTGGTGTTGTTGTGGGGCGAAGGGGCGAGGGGGAGGAAATCGCCAGTTTGAAGGGAGGTGCGTCGCCCAGGATGACATATGAAGCTCTTGCTGTTCTGAATGTGGATATGGATCTGGGTGTGGGTATGGGTGTGGATGTGATGGTGAGTGTAGGTCCGAGTTGGAATCCGAGAAAGGGAATGGAAAATCGGATAGCGGCGAAATCCAATTGGTTCTTTCCCTCGAAGTGAACGGTGCCGGTGGGATTGCTCTAGGAAGTAAGCCGTCAAAGATGTGGTGGTGATAAGCACTGGCTGGGATGAAAGGGCTGTTGTTATTGTTATTGTTGTTCCTTGTCGAGGTGCATGCGCTGTTATTGTTACCACCGTCACGAACAGGGAAGGGAAACGGGAATAGGGTGCTAAATGGGTCAAGCGACGGAGGAGGCGATGATTGAAGATTTGAAGTCGAAGATGTAGGTGGTATGTTTCCGCTGAGGTGGCTATCGATATTATTATTATTAGTAGTAGTGGTAGTGAGGTTAGTAATATTGTAGTTGTCGGCGCCGGTAGGGTTAATAGTTGCTGCTGTTACGCTGGTTATATCTCCGAAGGGATCCAAAATGTTTGTCCCGAACAACAAATCGCCACAGTCTAACGTTAGGATGTCGAGCGCATTGCTGGAGTCGGAGTTCTCAAAGTCAACGCCTGATAGGTGGATATACAAGTCAGCTCGGTCGGGCGAGCAGGATGTAAATACCGGCAGCTATAGCTACGGAGGATTGTTTGGTGTAAAATATGGCAGCAAGATACCAAGGGATATAGCGAAAGAAAGATAATTACCTGTAAAGCCGGGAAGGCCGTTTATCATATTTAGAGGATCTGCCATCGAGCTCAAGCCGCGTCGCCTTCCAACATTGCTTCCCGATGTCAGTGTTAGAGTTGATGCTGTTGCCGTTCGCTCCGTACCGTCATTACTGATGCCGATGGGGAACTCTTGACAAAGTAGGTATTATACCTAGGCAGGCAAGTATCCTGGATTGGAGATCGCTAGGTATACCGGCGAATTGTTGTTTTGTTGTTTTTGTTGTTGTTATTGTGGTTGTTGTGTTAGATGTGCTTTTCGCTTTCAATTATCGCTTTGGTTAGTTGAGGCGTGGTTGATGGTTATGAGTAAAGAGGTATATAAGAACCGAGCCCGTTCGGGTCTGCTTTATATGATATACTGGTAAGGTTCAGCCGAGAGTACCTAGAATGCTTCCTCCTCGTCGGGTTGTTGCAATCCTTGCTGTAGGTTAGTAGTAATATCGGGTGGCGCATTGGCAGTCCAGGACGGGGTAGGAAATAATCAATAAGACGAAGGAAAAGAAGTGAGACAGCGAGATGCGTCTCGCCAGATACAGACGCCCTAACAAAAGAACAATCCAGCCAGCCGTGCAAGTTGGGTAAATATTGCCCGAAAATATCTAACCTTTGCTCGTGTACGGTGGTGGTGCATGTGAGGGGGGTGGCGCACCGTGCTGCCTTCGCGTTATGGACTCTCAGCACGGCTCCTCTCGACGTGGTGAGACAAACATGTCACTTCGTTCTGCTGCTGGGCTACAGTTTACACCGCAAGGGTATTGCTTCGTCTTGACTCAAGGTAACGGACACAGTATGGGTATTCCTTGCAGGAAGATCAAGCGTTGTCATCCTCAAACATGCATCTCAGAGGCGTCCGTTGGTCAGCATCATCAGTACTGGAGCAGGCGACCATCACACCACCATAGTATGTCGGAGGTTGCCAGGGCTAATAGTTACTCATCACCAACTCGCCGTAATGGGAGTGATCCGGGAGCCTTAGCGTCGTCACGCTCAAGTCACTGTCGCCTGTCCTGCATGAGGTAGGTAAGGTAGGGCTGATAGGTGGCGGGTAAGTCGGCTCCTAGCTTCGAGCTTCATATTTCGGATCATCCAAGTACAAGGCAGCCAATCCTAGGATATTCGTAGGGACAGAAGAGGCCTTCCGAGCTTTGCGCATCCTGCACAATGTCAGCTTTGGGTACGAAGTAGGCATCGGTAATATTATCTGTGTGATGGGTTAGCTAAACGTTGATTTAGGAACGATTTCATCAACTCCGTAATTACGCGGGTAGCCTTATGCATAACAGGCCGGACAAAAGTTCCATGCTTGAATAACTTTGATATTGCGCAATTATATCTACATTGGTATCCTAAGCACACATGCGGTTCCAGAAATGAATGAGTTGCTTCCCTCGTTGTGACCTACCAATAGACCCTTTTACCAGCCAAGCTTGAACCTAACGCACATGTAGGGGGGTTGAATAGGTACTTCGTACATCCATAGCGCCCGGTTTCCCGCATTCTGACAGTGAGCAGACAGCTGGTCACCGGCTGCCACCCAACTATCGAGGGCAACATTTTCAATATTCTTCTAAGTTGATAAAAGTTCTGTAGAAGAAAATTTCCCCTTATCACCCAAAGTGGAGAGAGGCTCTCTACGTTATCTTAGCTCCACGATTTATCTAAGATCATATGAAGATATTGAATCATCGTCATGCAAATGTTAATAAACTTGAACCGAAAATTTTCAACGATTATTGAACCGCGGCATGCCATGACCCGTGGACCCCGGTAGCAATGCTCAATCCTGCAAAGGGCCACATGAGAAGCGCACCGACTGCAAGCCTGGTCCGCCTCGCCAGATGCCGAGCGCACCGTCATCTTCATAATCCCCAGTCCTCACTGTCCCATACGCAGCCGCAGTGGAGATGGCAGACGACAACTGCAGTTGCGCAAGCTACTGGTGGTGTCCCGACAACCGGGGCTCATGTGCGTCCAGAGAGCCTTGCAAGTTAGTCCTGACCGTCAGAAGAAGTAATAAAATTGAATCTGTCTAAGATATCTACCGCAGTCCCGTCCGAACCTCGATATAACGAGATAGGTGTACAACAGCTCAGTTCCCACGTCTTCAAGCAGGTCTTCCCGAACGACAACAAGCCTCCCCCTCAAGAACTCGTAGAGCTATCCAAGGATCATCTCAGGCGCCATGATTTACTAGGAAAGAATACCGACAACAATCCCCCGATCGCTTTCGACCTACCCCCGCTCCAAGGCGACACGAAAACGTTGGATGAACATTTCCATAGGCTAGGCGTAGACTGCGCAGAGCCTTTTCTGTCTCAAGCCAAGCAGTTTGCCAAGGAAAATGCACCTCCGCGACCGAGAAAATGGGAGAGGCGCAGTGGTTGGACGAAATATCTGTCCACTGGTCAGACGGAAGCGGTCGAGGCGCCTGATGACAACATGCTCTGCTTTGACGTCGAGGTCATGTGGAAGGAAAGTCCCTTTGCTGTGATGGCTTGCGCAGTGAGTCCCACAGCTTGGTATGTTTGGCTATCGCCGTGGCTATTGGGAGAGTCCGATTCAAATAATCATCTCGTTCCGCTTGGAGATCCAACTCGAGATCGGATCATCGTGGGACATAATGTCGGATATGATCGAGCGCGCATACTTGAGGAATATGACTTGAAGCAAACGAGGAATTCCTTTCTTGACACCATGTCGTTGCATGTGGCCGTCAATGGCATGTGTTCGCGACAACGCCCGACGTGGATGAAGCACAAGAAGAGTAGGGAACTAAGGGATAAGATTGCTAGGGAGACTCACAATATCGAACTGGCAAATATGTTCGCCAACAACCAGCTTCGGGAGGAGGAGGAAGATTTGTGGGTCGAGCGCAGTGCTATTAACTCTCTTCGCGACGTCGCTAAGTTCCATCTGGATGTGACCATCGACAAGTCGGCTCGAGACGACTTCGGAGAATTGGATCGCGATGGCATTGTTGGCAAGCTAGACGACTTGCTCAATTACTGTGCAGCCGATGTCGCCATCACTCATCGGGTGTACAAGATTGTCTTCCCTAATTTCCTCGAGGTCTGTCCTCATCCAGTCAGCTTCGCCGCGTTGCGCCATCTTTCCTCCGTCATCCTACCCGTCGACAGGTCCTGGGACGCTTATATCGCCAATGCCGAGGCGACATATCACAAACTCTCGGATGCAGTAGGAGAGCGACTAGTTGCGCTGGCGGAGAAGGCAGTGACGCTCAAGGACGATGCCGAGAAATGGGGCAATGATCCCTGGCTGAAGCAACTAGACTGGTCTGGCCAAGAGATCAGAATGGTGAAAGGGAAGAAGAAAGGTGATCCTCCTCGACCTGCTGCTCGGCAGAAGAAGCCCGGAATGCCCAAGTGGTACAAGGACCTCTTTCCGAAACTCGATTCGCCGATCAATCTCAGCGTCAGAACCCGAATTGCGCCTCTACTACTTCGGCTGGCTTGGGATGGTTATCCCCTGTTTTGGTCTGACAAATACGGTTGGACATTTAGAGTACCGCGATCAGACGCATCAAAATACAGCGAAACCCAGTTAGTTCGGTGCGATCTCTCGGACGAGCCTATCGAAGCATTGAAGAATGACCGTGATGGTTTGTTCATCAAACTCCCTCACAAGGACGGCCCTAGCGCCAGATGCGTGACTCCACTAGCAAAGAGCTACCTCCAGTACTTCGAAAAAGGCGCTTTGTCTTCCGAGTACCCGTACGCCAAGGAAGCACTTGACATGAATGCTTCTTGCTCCTACTGGATCAGCGCCCGAGATAGGATCATGTCGCAAATGGTTGTATACGAAGACGAAAAGACCCCTTCAGCCGAGAAGAGTGAGAAGAAGAGTCAGAATGCTCAGGGGTTCATCTTGCCACAAGTTATACCCATGGGCACTATCACAAGAAGAGCCGTAGAGAACACCTGGCTGACAGCGAGCAACGCCAAGAAAAATAGAGTCGGGTCCGAGTTGAAGGCGATGGTTAAGGCTCCGCCAGGTTATAGCTTTGTCGGCGCCGACGTCGATTCGGAAGAACTTTGGATCGCCAGCGTTGTAGGAGATGCCACCTTCAAGCTTCATGGCGGCAATGCGATCGGCTTCATGACCCTAGAGGGAACCAAAGCAGCTGGCACGGATCTACATTCTCGGACAGCGTCCATTTTGGGAATCACGCGGAATGAGGCCAAGATATTCAATTATGGCCGGATTTACGGAGCCGGGTTGAAGTTTGCGGCTACTCTCCTCAGGCAGTTTAATCCGGCTCTGTCCGAGCAAGAAACCATCGAAATCGCTGGGAAGCTTTACGCGACAACCAAAGGCGTCAAGACGACCAGGAAAGCCCTATATAGACGACCCTTCTGGAGAGGTGGGACTGAGTCGTTTGTGTTCAACAAACTCGAGGAGTTTGCTGAACAAGAACGTCCGCGCACACCAGTTCTGGGTGCTGGTATCACTGAAGCACTAATGGGGCGATATATCAGCAAGGGCGGGTATCTCACTTCGCGCATCAACTGGGCTATACAGTCGTCGGGCGTAGATTACCTCCACCTCCTCGTCGTCGCCATGGATTACCTTATCCGCAGGTTCAATATTAATGCCCGTCTCGCTATCACTGTGCATGATGAAATCCGATATCTGGTCACGAACGAGGACAAGTACCGAGCCGCGATGGCACTTCAAGTTGCCAATATATGGACCAGAGCCATGTTTGCGGAGCAGGTGGGCATCAAGGACTTACCTCAATCCTGTGCCTATTTCTCTGCTGTTGACATCGACCATGTCCTACGAAAGGAGGTCGATATGAATTGTGTAACTCCAAGCCACTCGACTCCCATCAAGCCCGGTGAGAGTCTGGATATTACGCAACTCTTGGAGAAAGGAGACGAGGCGCGCCTTGACCCGTCAATAGTCCCGGCTAAACACGCCCCTAACCTGGAAGGTATCGAATACACTCCCAGAACCCCGGTTATGGAGATGTTGGACGCCAGCCAGGACCCCATAGACCTCAGCTTCTTGAAGGCACAGATCACGAACGACGATAAGGAGCTACTTGAGATTCTCAAAGAGCAGAAGAAGACATCGGGCGGCGGATCGACCGCAGGTTCGGTTTCGGCGAAGAAACCTAGGCAGAAGAAGGTACTCCCTTACAGCTCCCAAGCCGAACTCGTGCCCTATATGTATCAACCGCTCGAGTCTGCGAAATTCACCAAACCGAAATCCGATGCCGGGCAATGGGTTTTTGAGAAAATGCCGCCGCCTGCGCCTCGTAATTTCAAGGGCTCTGGGCCAGGACTATAAGCCGAGATATCGTACTGCTTGACGCGGATTCCCTTTCTTGTATATTTGTTAATGGCGTCTATACAAAAGCTCACGGCTGTATGTGTTAATGGGCTAGGCTATGTTTCGCGATGTAAAGAGGCGGCAGGGCTCGGGAGAACTGTGACCGGCGTCAAGGGGATGGCGTTCTACAACAGCACAGCTCGAGCAATGTATGCATATCATCAATGGGCACACCGTGGTTTTTGTCTATCTCTGTCTAGCTTTATCTGCAAAGCTGCGCAAAAGGGCCAACTCGACCAAAGAGAACGCATCCAGAGGCCTGTAAGCTTATTAAACCAGTCCTACAAGCTTCAGAACTCATATCGCGTCCCTGAATTCCTCGCAGATCGTTTTCCCTGAGTTTTGGTATGGCTGATAGCTCATCGTGAAGATGAGGCGATTAGTGCCGGTACATACCATAGCTCAAGCCTCATATCTGCGTCCCTGGTCCATTAACGGACCATCTCCCCCTGAAATACTACACAAACCAATTTTTTCCGTAATCGTGACAGACAAATCCTGTCGCCAACCTTGCGATCCGTGTATATTCCTAACACGGGCATCCCAGTGACGCCCATTGAAAATCCAGGCAGCGACCTGAGTCGACCATGATAGCCAACACATAGCTTTTGGAAGGCACCAAGGCATGCGATATCGACGCGGATACAAAATCGCCAAAAACCACCGACCGACCCCTCAACGCACCTCTCATCATCCCGATCCGGGCAAAAGGATGGATAGGACAAGACGAGACGAGGCAAGATAAGGTAAGGTGAGGTGAGGTAGGGCAAGGCAAAGCAGCGGCCAAGGCAAAACCAATCGAAAATCAAATCTCTAGAAGAGCGCTTCGGGGTCATAGACCTCGGGCAGCTCGCAGGAGGCCTCGAGGGCGGGGTCGTCGAGCTCCACGACACCTCGGGGCGCGGACAGGGTCTCCAGCTCCTCGAGGCGCTTCTTCTCCTTCTCGGCCTCCTCCTGCTCGTTCTCCTCCTGCTGGCTGTACGCGCTGCTGACCCACGTCTCGGAGGCTGGGAGCGGCAGGATGTTGCTGCTCGGGTACGACGCGGCGAGGCGGCGGGGATGACGGCCGGCGTTGTGGGCATCGAGGCCGGCGCCGGGACTGGTACCGGGACCGCCGAGGGGGACGTCCGCCAGAAGAGTCGTCAGCCGCTGCTGCGAGGGCGGCAGCACGCGGTCCAGGAAGCTGAAGTCGGAGGGCGACATGGGGAACGACCACGACGAGGAGGTCGAGACGTCGGTCAGGCCTGTCTCGGAGGCCGGGAGCTTCTGCTTCTTCTGTTGATCCTTCTTCGGGGACGGCGAATCGGCGAGCTTGAGACCCTGCGCGAACAGCTCCTGCAGGTCCGGGCCCGCGGGCGGCAGCCCCGGTCCCCGGAACGGTGGCTTGTTCCGGTTGTTGGCCATGACCTCCTTGAACATATCGACGCTGCGTACCGTGGCGGCGGCGGTCGTGGAAGCTGTAGTATTGGTGGCAGCGTTAACGGTCGTCGCGCTGCCCTCGGGCGCCACGGGCGGCAGCTCAAAGTTGAAGATGCCGCCGCGGCGGCGGGGCGACGAGGGGTCGACGCCGTTGGGGCGACGGCGGATAGGCGCCTCGGCTGCTGCCTCGTGGGCGGTCACAGCGCCAGCGCGCGCGGGTCCGGCCGGAGTCGGGTTGCCTAGCGGTGTGTTGGTTAGCAGTCTTGTCTGTTTGCTAGGATGTGTGTGTATAGCTGGGTGGAGGAAGGAGTGCGCAATGGATGGAGGCCTAGGGAGGTAGCTAATCGATGAAACTTACCGGATCGATCTCCAGTATCGACGCGAGGCAGCGTGGAGAAGCGGCGCTTCTCCGTGGCGACAGTGGATCGTCGAACTATTCCCTGGCCGAACCGGGAATCGGGCGAGACGGGTGGCTCCTTGTAGGAGTGTCGCTTGGTTACGTTCAAGGGCGCCGGCTTCATCGCGTTAACCGAGGGTGTACTCGGGAGTGTGGGGAGACGCGGCAGTCTGCTCATGACGCGTTGTCTCTTAGTCTTTGACTCTGCCTTCTCCCTCGCCTTTGCTTCGCCAGCGCGGATGGCTCGCTTTATCTCTTCCTCTCGGTCGAGGGCCGCCTGGCCTGAGAGGACCGGGTGGCTACGCAAGGCCGTCTCCGGTCTGATAGTCGACCAGCGGTTCTTCCGGGGGAAACTAAGAACCGACTCGGACTTCGGGAGCTGTGGCTTTTCCTTGAGCTCTTCCTGCTCCACGGCGGCGTCTACGTCGGTGCTAATCGACTTCTCGGAGCTGGCCATCGTAGTACGGGAGCTGCCTCCCTCGGCAGACTCCTCGGGGATGGTGCTCGGAGCGGACCGCTTCCCCATCTTGGAGAAGCCGCTCCAGCCGTGGGGAAACTTGCGCGCGAGCTTGGAGTGAGTTCGCAACTTTGGAAGATTTGGGCGCGTAGCTGAACGAGGGATCCCTTTTAGCTGCTTACTACGGCGGACATCTGTAGCGGGCATAGGGCGCGGGCCAGCAGGGACGGGCGCTATGGTCTGAGGAGCATGTCGGGGTGGCGAGGCATCACTGGGCAGCGCAGTCATTTCGATGCCCTCGTCGATTCTTTTTCCTTGCTCATTGTTTGCTACAGTAAGAGTCAGCCCTCTGATATCAGATAAAAGCGAGCGGCAAGCAAGGCGAGGGGTGGCATGTGACTTCAGGGGGTGGGGACATATTTTCAGGCCAATACATAAGGGGAAACAATTTTAGGTTGACCACCTTGGACAACAACCAAGGGCAAAGGGCATGGGAAAGATGGAAAACTAATTCACTTACCAAAACGAGACGTAGCACCGGTCGCTGCGTCCTCCAATTTCTTAAGCGCCTCAAGGCCAGTTGCAACGGCCTGGTCAGTCGTAGCTTGTAAGATTTCGACACGGCTCTGCAGGCCCGCGGCCTCCAGGATGAGTGCCTTATGGATGGCCTGTTCGGGATCGAGGTCGGACCAGTGGGTAAAGGCATGTCGTTGCTTGAGCTTCTTGTGTCTGTTGTCTAGACGATGATAGCATATTGCCAAGATGACAATTACGACGAGTGCCACGCCCAACAAGGGTATGAACACCATCAGAGCGACCTTCCCGATCACGACCTGGTCTTCATGCTCGTAATTGGCAGGCATGGTGGTTACGATTGCTCGATGAGTAGAGCCGACTCCGGCGACAGATGCGGCAGTGCCAATGTAGAAGGGTTCTATGTTCGCCATCGGAAGCGATGGAGTGGCTGCTGGTGGGAAGCGACCGGTGGAATTTGAGATATGCCCTCTTGAAGATGAAGTATTAGAATACATCGAAGAGCTGCTGTGGTTCTCCCATTAGCTACCATCGTGGCTCAGTTGGACCGAGATGATGGGTGCTTCGACGAGGGAGAGGCTGTATGGCCTCACATACGGGGATGCACACAAATAGAATAGACAAAGAAGGAGGATAGATACACTTACTCGAGATTCGAATCTGTGTTCGAGTCCTTCAATATGGCCAGGCTAGGGCTAGTAAAGGCGAGTGCGCCTTGGGTGGTGATGCGTGTTGCAGGTGAGGGTAGCGGTGATCGAAGTGAGTGTACACGTACGACAAAGGGAATGAAGTGAAAAAAGCCAACAAACTAAAGATTGGTACAGGAGGAAGGCCTACTTCACGCGCGCGTGAATGAAGGTCTAGTTCCGCAGCTTCAGGAAGAAGAAGAAGACGAAGAAGTAGAAGAAGGTCCTGGTCGCGCGGCTTGAGGGCGACGACGGAGAGGACCACGAAGTACCATGTAGTCCTGGTTCCGATACAAGACGATGTAGAGGAAGAAGAAGTTTACAAGCTGAAGGACAAGAAAAGAGAACTTGGAAAAGCGCATGGCAGGATGGGAAAACGTGGTGGAGAGAAATAAACGCGGCAGAAAGAGAAAAAACCAGACGGGGCACGAAAGGGATGAATGAAGAAGAGGATGAAGAGATGCCGGGAGCTGGGGAAAACACGTTGAGCGTGGCAGGTAAACGAAAGGGGCCCCGAACGTGTCATAGGATCTTAGTCTCGTTTACCTTTTGTAACTACGTATACCCGTCTCTTCGACGAAGCGCCAGCAAGGTTCGCGATATCTCAGAGACGGCGATGACCTCTAATCTACTTTCCTATCGATGACTCGGAACCCCTGGTGGCTAGGGGCGGGCGGGTGCATACCGCGGAGTGGACCCCCTATCGTCGAAACAACTCTATTAGAACACCCCGGATACCGCCCCGTAATACTCAAAATCTATCATACCGGGCAATTTTCAAGCACTCGAATCATATCCGGCATCTACATACCTAGAGACGAATGTCCAGTGCTCTCCTGTGGAATCACGGTCTTATAGGGGCGGCGTGCTTTATAGTGTCATTCAGTCCACGTACGGAAGTCGGTATTCCAGAACTAGGAAATTCGCGGGAGACGACCTCTAACTCCTAGATACATACGCAGCACCTAGATATCAAACGCGAAAGCTCAAGAGCCTGTGTCATGGAGTTTGGGTCCGATGAACCCCTTTACGTGATGATGTCACAGTCCCTTTGCGCGTTCGAAGTGCTCCTCAAAGTAAAAGTCCTCACATAAGATGTTAATTTTCCCCAGAAACACGTCCCTACGTAGGAAGAATGTCCAAAACCGAGAGCGTGAGTCTTTGTCTCGTGAAGCTATACGAGGCCTGCAAAAGCCTTTGTACGATAAAGTCAGACACCTTCTCCCACTCTTACAGTTAGTATCTTAATGTAAGGGACCCTTGTACCGCGCGTTAAGTAAGGCGGGTTTCATTCTCTAGAAATCAAGCGGGGTGCCGATCACTAGACAAATCGGGCGGGCACCGGGTAGTAGGTTAACCGGGCGGGTGCCAGTTACTATATCAAGGGAACAGACGTCGGCCATTAAGCAAATCGGGCGGGGGCCGGTCTAAAGTGAATCAAGCGGGTGCAGGTTACTAAACAAAGTGGGTGGGCACCGGTTATTAGGTTAACAGGGCGGGTGCCGGTTGTTGTGTAAATAGGGGCGGGTGCCGGCCATTACGTATATCAACCCGGAGCCCGTCACTAGGTAAAATTTGGTGGCCACTGCTGGGATGCGGTCCGGATCTGACCAAGGACTCCGATAAAGAGTTCGAAATATGGAATGGAGTGAGACAAAGTCGGTATGTGAAAAATCTTGCACTTATAGGCCAAGAGGAGTTAGCATGAGACAGAAGATCCCAACCGGATGGGCATATGACCATACATTTTCTACTCACTTCCCTGTCACCAGGCTTCA
This sequence comes from Monosporascus sp. CRB-9-2, assembly GCA_004155915.1. NCBI lineage: Eukaryota > Fungi > Ascomycota > Sordariomycetes > Xylariales > Monosporascus > Monosporascus sp. CRB-9-2. The sequence continues at coordinate 46,648 of QJOA01000034.1, forward strand.
TTATTTCTAGAAGCCTGTTTGTCGTGTTATATGAATAGTCATATCCGCATCAGTTTCACTCTGGGACTGAGAAGGAGTCCATCGTCAAGAAAGTCGAGCTTGTCTAGTACGTGAGGTTCCGCAGGAATCCAGACATGACGGATTGTGAATTTAGTCACCAAGATATCAGGAATAGGATGTTCACTACCTTGAATGTAAATCTCTTGAGCACTACAATAGCTCGTATGTTAGGCAGTTTTGGGAATTAACATTGTTAATGAACCTTCATTAATACTGCTAATATTAAGCCAACGTTTGCTCTCATATGATCACTACGAATAGACAGATTTGCAAAATGTGGTATCAATGCCGGAGAGATACGGAGGACGCGGGGATTGGCTACCTGTATATGGGCTGTCGATTCCAGAACAGGCGCTATGCTAACAGTCAGCCTTGTATTGTTTGGAGTGGTAGAATGGGGCTTTCGTTTTGCGAAATAGTTGTTCAAGAGCCACAACCACTCCCTACAGTGCAGAGTGTTAACGTACCTTAACTCCAAATCACGTTGGATGTTGTCTGATGGAATGCTATGCGGTAGCATCACCTTCTCCTCATCACATACTCTTATACATCTAAGAAAGCGAGACAGAATCGGTGGAGACGTGACCCGCTCATCACAACCGCGGAGACGGAGCCACTACATCATTGAAGGTGGATGTCAAAAGCTCAGCAAGCAGAACCTACTCGGCGCGGTAACAGGCTGTAAGTATCAATGTTATTATTTCGTAGTGGCTTAGTTCTAACTTCGAGGTTAACAGCTGTCTGTGATGCTTGGTATATTGTATCTTGCCATGGTCTCTTCTTCCGGGAATGGCCCTGTATTAAGGGAAACTATGGAAGCTAGGGGGATTGCAGAGACTGCCGAAGAGCGGCGTGATCCAACTCGGCCATGAGATAGGAACATGGCTTTTCCTCTTAAGAGTTTGAACACCACCACTGTTGGATGGATCGATTTGGAGAGTTAGGCCTAATCACGACATACCCACTGGTGCCATGGCAGGAGCAGTATCCCGGATCATCATGATCATAGATACAGCACCTCCCAAACCGGGTGGAGCTTAGCCGGTAGTTATATTGACTAGGCTGCTGCCATTCGAGAGTATGACTTTGTTTTCTGATGCGTATCTAGGATAAAGAATGTTACTTGGGATATGCCGCACTTGAGCGCAATATGGATCGCAGGCACCCCTTTGGCCTAAGACTTGACGGAGCTCACCCTTCAATGGGTAATCAGAGCTTTGACATTCAGAAAAAGGGCTGTTAGGCGGCCAAGTGTTATGCTGGTAACGTATGTAGGCATTAAAAAATCGCAGCGTGGTTGTTTCATGTAGTTGTCATGGGGATGGTTCTGGAAACATTTCGATGATATGCTTGGAGGTAGCCACCGGCCGAGTTGATCATTCCCTACCCCGTCTCCACTGATCTCAATTATTATAGCACAGAGTCTGTGGCAAAAGTCGAGTCCGTTTATCTCTCTGGTTGGGACCTCGGAGCTTCGTGTGACAGAGAGGTATGAGTGAGTTCGGACGATGGGTGGTAGAGGGCGCACGTTCTGGAACTATATCTGGTCATGTAGATGTAGTACTAGGATGTCAATCTATCGATAACGCATGTGGCTTGGGCAAAGGCTGGGGAAGGCGCTAAGTAAGCAAGAAAGCAATCACATCTTGATAAACCTCCAATGATGCGGTGTCCTAATCGCGGATTCAGGTTCACTGACCCACCCCAGTATCCGCTTCCATACCATTTCTCCATCATGCTCCATGTCTATCATGTTCTGCAATCTCGTCCATGATTTCGTGTCCAGGGCGTCAAATCCAAACCATCTTATCGAGTCATGCATCCGGAGCCTTGCCGTCTCGGCATCTTTCTCGGGGTGCCCCTGGAAAGTCAAGATTGTGTTGGCCTCATTCAGGAGACATTGGTTTCCTTGAGCCAGCTGATGGAAACCGGGCGCTGCCATGGCTACTTCGCACCGGTGATGTTGCTGGAGCCTGAAAGAACCTAAAGCAGCGGCTTCAGGGAAGAACTCTCTTCCCTGTTCTGTGAGGTGCACGGTGGATACACCCATCTAACCAAATGTCATCAGCCTTGGCCACTGAACTAATAGGAGATGGGAGAGTCTTACCTCTGGATGGGTCGCCTGGGTCACTTTGCCACCGAAGACTCTCGCAATGGTCTGGTGGCCCCAACAGATTCCCAGGATCTTCTTTGATGGATACCGAGTCACCGTCTTATTTATAAAGGCGTGAACTTCCAATATCCACTCGTGGCTCTTCCGGGGGTCTACATTGCCCCCTCCAACGACGATTAGGTCGAATGCAGCTGGGTCCGGGAATTCGCTCTTATTGGCGGGCTCGAAGAAAGTGAGCTTCGCAGCTGGTGCGACAGCACCTATTGTCCGCACGTATGAGGCTCTTATGGCAGGCAGCAGACGTGACCGATAAGAGTTGAGGAGTATGGCGATATTGAGCGGTGTACTGGAATCAATTCGGAAAGTGGAGTCCATGATGTTGTTGAACTTGCTAGAAACCACCAAGTGAGGAGGACTTGGACGATGGCATGTCTGTTGAAGACTGCGGCGACCTAGGTTTCTATCGTGTCGTCGTTGAGGACATGAACTCGCACTCCTCCTCTCGAATGTTACCTGAGTAAATTCAGCCGATGGAAGTTAGGTAGGAGAGAAGGTCTTTGGGCGAGGCCCGTGTCATCCAATCATCCAACTAGCGCCTTTAAGTAATAATTTGTTAGGGGCAGGCAAGGTAGTAGTGGGGTCGGTGATACTTCATCTCAAGGACAAAATACGCAGATGCTCGGCTCGCTCTGGAGGATGTCCTCTTATTACCTCCTGTAGATAGTTAAACTGATTATCCTGGAATATTGGGAGTGATCACTAACACCGGTCGAATGATAGCCACCCACCGATACACACCGCCAAGTACCTCGTTGCCTATTGAATCCACAGCCTCTATCTATCTCACCATATCAATCTGAAAATTGATTATTATTATAATAGTCAGCAGGCCATAGTTCGCAAGGATGTATGGCTAGTAATACAGGCGGGTGCCCTCATGTCTCTCAAGCTTTGGATGCAACTACCTGCAAAGCTCATCATAAGTCACCTTCTAGCGTCTAACAAACCACTTGAAACGATTTCAAACAGTGCATTCTATTACCGCAGACAGACAATGCGCTATTGGATCGTATCCAAGCTAGTGGACGAAGGGCGACCTATGTTGGTTCTAGAGTGATCATAGAAGAAGGCAGCTGGCCCGCTGAGGCAGGACAGCCGGAAGAGCGAGTATTACGCATGTAAGAAAATTATGCGAGGGCAGCGACCGTCTCATGACGAAAGAAGTGTTTTCTATGCTAATTCCTCGAGAAGAAAGACGAAGAAAATAATCATGAGCGGGTTGCTCAGTCTCAAAGTTGGTGTCTATTGGGGTTGCGTTTGAGACAAGGGGCAAAACTTCCGTCAAGCTGCAGTTGCTTAGGGCTAGACGACATGGAATAAGAAAGCAAAACTATTGGACAGAATTTAATATACATGGACGCCAGCCCGTGGTAAGGCGGTCTGGATCACATATACAACTCATGTCTAACTCGTTTCGAGAATGGAAGGCAGGTTGGGATGGGTAGCGCCACCCAACGAAGGAAGAAGAAGCCTCCCAGCGGCCCGTCATGTCTCACGCAGGAACAGCGAGAAGGATGTAGAAGCGTGGTTGGCGCGCAGTTTGGCTCCCCACGCTAACCATGATGCCGTATAACTAGAGGTTCATGCGGATGTATACTCACGGTGGGTGGGAGTGTAGATGCAGGCACTGCAGTTTCACCCTGCAGCGAAACCAATGGGCCGGGCGGATGTCAAGAAGCAGGCGTGTCCGCAAAGGGTCAGAAAATCGAGATGGAGTCCTAAATATATCGAGGTATTGATGTCATCGAGCCTAGAGAGACAGAACGGATCAGCCTTGATACCCTAAGTGACGGCTCTTTCACTGTCGGTTCAAACGAGCATGCCGAGATTGCGGTAAACAGAATCCCGGCCGACACTGTCGACCAGCATGCTTCCCCTCGGAACATATACCCGACTAAACGTTTGCGGCTTCTCGACATGCTCCCCGCTCCCCCCGCGGAGTGCTCATTGGGTGCATTCCGGACAGTTATAGGTTACCACACACTGTCTGAGGCGTATCAGAGGCCAGCGCAGATGTCTTGGGTTGCTCACTCCACATAAACCCCCGCGTATGCTGTAGGGATTATATGCATTGCATATGTGAGAATCCGTGGCGCTGGAGAATTCGAATATCCCGCGGTATGCCCCCACGCACACCACCCCAAGAAGCAACGGGCTTATATGACAAGGGCCGCGTATCTAGGGTTAGGGTTCCGATCTTAGTGATAAGTAAGATATCGAACTTCGTCATGTCCCCGAGCACTGATATATCAGAGAATCCCTCGAGGATTGGCTAATGACGTGAGCGTGATAGCTTGACAATGTCATCGTCGAGCGCGGGATGGGACCACGTGGGTGGTGTCTCTAGCCCAGACACGGCCTGCAAATGATGTCTCGGCAGTCGGAGCCCCTTGGCCAGTTAGCGAGCTCGTGGTAGGGCCTGGTTACATTAAGCCTCATAGGTGCCGGAGGGAACCGATCAGATATACATCGGAGATCCGACCAGGGTGCATCTCGATTATCTAGATATAGGTAACGTCGACCGTTGGTGGAGTCATGGTGAGGTTGGAAGATGCGGGCGTCCGCTGTCGCCAGAGTAGATCAAACTCTGGGTTGCTCTTGACGCCCAAAGAGGCGATCAAACATTAAAGAGGAAAGTTGGGGGTCAAGTGACCGAGTCTAAGTGGACGTGGTTGGTTGCCAGTTGTACAGTACGTTGCAGTTGAATCGAACACGGATTTTCTCCTGGGATCCTGCTAACCAGGAATCTGGAGCCGTCAAAGGAGATGCTAGGGTGGCCCCTACTAGTACTTGCAGCTATATATGCAAGACATTTGTTAAGTGACCCATGATAACGTTACAAGGCAGTTTGCCCATCCCGCTAGTTGGCTTCTTCATGCAGGTCTGTAGAGCGAACATGTATAATAGGAATGATAGTAAAAGTGGTCCTCACCCCCTTGCGAAGGATTTGCAATGGCATCCTTAACGGCCTCGTAGCTTCAGGGGCTCGAACGCTCAGAGGCTATGGGAGGGACCGGGAGAGTGAGATGAATGCCGCGTGCCCGTGGACGTTTTAGGACATCAATTGTCGTTTTGAGAATGGCTTGCCTTGCCGAATCCCCACACTCTCCGTTGTTTTCCGCCCCTGGCCATGCTTTGCACTGATGGGAGGCTCTGCCGATATGTCTTGGGCCAAATCTGGAAAGGCAATGGATATGAATCGGATGGGAAGCAGACTCATGTTGATAGTATTAGTTGCCATAGAGCCCCTAGTCGAGAATACGACGGTGTGTTGAAGCAACCTTTCCTGTTATCTGCTCCAATTCTCTGGAGTCCCCTAAGTTCGATTTGCTTCCGTTACCATCTGCTAGACGGCACACTACGAACAGATTCTGGTTCCCCTACTCATACGCTAGTGCCTTTAATTCTACAGTCACTCCTATTCATAGCCGAAATTGCAACTAAGAGCCTAATAGGAAGACTGCCTGCAAGCACCTTCGTCCTGAACGCCGGTAACAGCAGCACGTCAAGGCATGAATCGCTCGTGTGTCTTTCTCTGAAAAGCCGTGGTCAAACTGGTTCCTGACTCACCCTCGGGAGCCCGCACAGGGCCTGCATTGCCGACCAAGAACACTGGTTCCTGACCGCTAGGTTTTACTGCAGGCCTACCCAACCGACACTCCCAGGAAATATCAGAGCGGGCCGTCGACCATATTCACTGGCCGCGACGGTCGTGCAGAGCCGGCAGAGGAGCGGCGGTGAAGTCAGGAAGAGGTGAGGGGTTACGAGTGAGGGTAGTTTAGGCGAGAGGGAGTATAACGAGGCGGCAAAGCCCAGGCCATCATGACACAGACATCGAAGATGTTTATCAGACAGGTGCCGCCCCAGATTGTCTGGGTTGGTCATTCGCCCAACGAGGAACCTTTCGCGTTCCAGTCTCAGTTTGATAGCTGCAGACCAAGGGCTCTCGCCACAGGGCAGATCTTCTATCAAGGGCTTCACCACATTGCTCACAACGACCCCAGAATCTGGTCTGCGGTGCTGTCTCAGCCACGACCGCTGAGGACAATGGAAGACGAGAATTGGTTTGACCATATGGCGGATAGGGGTGATGACCCTTACATGGTATGGCCCCCTTACCCATTCAGCCAAGGACGTGAACTCGAACAAGGTTGCCAATGACATTTCTGGCAGATCGAAGGGACTTATAACGACTGCTACTCGGGAATCGGTTTGGATGCGCCAAACACCAGAACCCAAACGACTTCCGCATATGTCTCAGCTGCAAATGCCGGGAGAGATTTGAGCCCGAATCATTTCCAGCAGAACAAAGAGTCATCGGGAAACGAACCGATGTTTTGGTCTAGCATCCCCTCGACAAACGCCTACCCCCCTCATTGCCTTGGTGCAAGTGTCGACTCTCGAAACCACGCTCCATGGCAGACCTACGATGCCACAGGGATGAACCAGTTCGGAAGCTATCCCGCCTTCCACGACGGCCTGCCGGGCGCTAACTGGGACCCGAACAGCATTCCTGTGCTTGGCGAACCGTTAGAATGCGACCAGATCAGCCCTACGACTACCTACAGTAGCTTCTCATCCTCGGCGGCTTCTGAGGCGATGGGTTCGTTGACCCTCAACTCCATGAGCAGGCGTGAGAGCGTACCGAGAGACTCGCAAATGGCTCACCCTGGATCCTGGGACTATCCTCCTACCATCTCTCCTCAGCAGCTTCGAATCAACCACTCACCGACTCCGGCCTCCTCGTCAGAGTCGGTCCACACTGCTTTGTTGGCCGGCGACAACTCTGATATCAACTCGTCTGCGTTCAATCAATCACATCAGCGCAACTTGTTTCCCTCAAAGGCATCCAGCAACAGGAGCCGACGAGAACTGCCGAACAAGCCCATCAAGCCCCGCCGTGGCCAATCGGCCTCTCAGGCCGCATATGCGCAGTCGGCGGCAGACAAATCCGCAATGGATCCTCAGCGGAACGCAAATCATCACGAATTGACCCATCGATCCAAGTTGGCTCAACTGAAGCCGAGGCCCGGGGGCTCTGCACTCCCCGAGGCGCCTAGCGGCGCCCTCCCCAGTCAGAGCACCAGGCGGTCCGAGAAGGACGAGTTCCTTATCAGGTCAAAGGAATCAGGCATGAAGTACAGGGAAATCCGCGAAAAGGGCGGTTTCAAAGAGGCCGAGTCGACGTTGCGAGGTCGTTATCGCTCCTTGACCAAGTCAAAGGAAGCTCGGGTGAGAAACCCCCAATGGCAAGAGAATGATGTAAGTGCTCCGACTTCGACTACTCTCACGTCACACTGCTCGAACTGGCCTTTGTCTTCGAATCACTGCTGACGTTACTTCCTTCAACCAGCTACATCTTCTCAGGAAAGCCGTCCACAAGCTCGCAAGAGGCAGCGAACTCTCCTCCGCCAAGATCCCCTGGAAAGAAGTCGCCAAGTACATCGTCGATCATGGTGGTTCGTATCACTTTGGTAATTCTACGTGCCGAAAGCGATGGGATGACCTGGTCGCCCAGGGCAAAGAGTTTTGAAACGGCTCGGTCAATTGTTGTACTAATGGATCATGAATGGGACCTTGCTAGCCAGTCAGCAAGGAAGTGAGCGTGTATGATATTTTGGAGCTGAACGGGACCACGTATCAAATTGCCAGTTCTAGCGGAGATGAAGGCGGGGAGGTGTCCGTACTTACAATGGCGTCTACGAACTTGGAGGCCTTCATCCACGCAATAGATAGCGCATTACCTGCGGTCCACAACCCAGTGTTGGTATGCAACTGTATCCCTTTTTAAAGATTCCCAGAAACGCTACCATTGTTCCTGGGCTTGATGCCAATCTCGTTTAACACGCCGAGTAGCAAACCAGAATCTTCTCCCAGTGCATCCCATTCAGCCTGGCTCTTGACCAGCGCCGTGCCAGCCAGAACGGTTCCATTCAAAGCCACATATCCAACTTCCTGGCCGGTTTTATTCCAGATAACAGCACCTTCGGCGGTTCGAGGACAAATAGCCATCGAACTTTTCGTCATCGCAAGGTTGTAGCTAATCTTTGCCTCACCTTCACTAGGCACCTCCACGTTGGGCGTGACAGCATTGACAGCGCGTTTGTACAAGTCAAGGTACGCATCGTGCCGTGCCTCGACGCTCATACCCGGAGTGATCGCGGTTTTCATCACGGTAAATGGGAATGCTTGCGCCTGTTCGCCCAACTTATCCGCCAGGACACTCCACGTCTCTCCCCGTTCGACCCGCTCTAGACCATCCTGCATGCGAGCCACGGGCAACAGCTGTAAATGCCGATGTGGCTGGCTTGCACCGGAGTGTTCACCGGAGTTGAAGAAGACGAACAGCTCCTGTCCGCTCCGGTCATATGCTTCTATACACGCATATGCCGCTGCTATATCGTTTTTCTCCAGGACATGCGTCTGAGGTTTGACCTCCTTAGTGACCAGAATGAAGTGCTCCGGCACGACGGCGAACTTGTTCAGCACCAACCTATGCGCAGGCGGCAGTTGCGCCACCAATAGCCCGGGAGCGGGATTTTCAAACGGGTTGAACGGCTTTGAGTCGGGGTCCTTGCGCTGTGGTGCCTTTGGCTTTGACGCAAGAGCCGGCGAGTAACGGAGCTGAAACTGTCTTTACTTTTAGCTCCTCCCCCCACCATGATATGTGCTTCTGTTTCATCGAGCGCACTTACCGGAATAGAGCCCACATTCAATATCGTGACTTGAGTCGGATAGTAGAGTAAAGCGCCATTATCTCTCGCTCTCTGGAACGCAGTCTTTACCAGCGCCGGCAGATTCTTGGGCACTTGAACGTGCGTCATTTCTCCCATTATTACGGCTTTGGTAGTGCAATAACCGCTGTGCTTCAATATCAACAGGTTTCATTGACACAAAATTGTCGCACTGATGATGGGGCCTGGAGGATCAGTACTCAAAGGGAACACAGCTGGAGAACAGCTGACAGAAAAGGCTGGCAGCTGGTCAGCGACAGGGAGGCCTTGCGAGCCTAGATATGTGGCTGGATATGACAACATTGCCAGGTGCAAGTAAGCCACTCCGGGAGCTCTGACGAAGATGAGGTCCTGCTAATGACTATTGCAAGGCATGGGCTTCTAGCCACAACAAACGCGTGTCTAGCTCTGATATATGGAACGAAACTGCATCTGGTGCTGTGTTCGGTTTATCCTCGTTTCACTCTACTCTTCAGCAAAGGCTAGACCTGTACGAACTTGTCTAGGCCTGTCAAAGAGTCACCGACAGGCAACATGAGACCCTCAGTTGTTCGAGCACCAGTAACTTCATCTAGCATGATTAGCTACTCGTGAGAACAAGTTACGGTGCTCATATCCAAGTTCACAGCGCCCCTAGGAAGATCAAGTGCTTCACCGGCCGACTTGGCGTCCGCATCTAGGTCCTGGAACTCCGCGACTTCATTTCAGGACAGAGCCTCCTCATCGACGGCATCGTTATTCAGCTTCCATTTGGCTTGCGCGATTTCACCAGTTTCTTCCGCGGTGACAATGAACAGTAGACATCCTGACGTTATATTACGCCGACACCACGACTACGAGCGTCTGTCATAACATTATCTTCGGCTGTAAAGTAGAATGGCTTGCATGCATGGCATATGAGACGACAGGAGTCTTTATTATGTCGCAGCAATTGCAACACATCTCTTATGATCATCGGCAGCTTGCTCCAGGAGGACGATCAAGCATGTTGTATACCACTCCACCAATATCTGTGCAAGTACTCCATACCAGACGACCGATTCGGGGGTAGCCACCGGCCATCAAGCAACCCGGTACATTCCACTTCGCAACAAAATCATGTTCATCAATACAAAGAAGCACGTGTCATTTCTCTAGGCGAGCCTCGTCGCTTCTGTGTCGCTATATAGGCCGAGTGACCTAGCACTTGTTGAGCACTCACTTAGGCTAAGATAGCACCACCGCATATGGGGTGATCACGCTTAGCTACTTCGCTTTGGGAGGGATGAGGACAATTACTGGGAGATACCAACCCAGAGATTTCATCTTTTTTTATAGCATCACCAGCTATGTGAAAACGTCTGTCCTTACAGCTTCGTATATGGAAACGAAATCCCAGCACAGGAGTGACAGGCTAGCCACTACATTGAAGGGGCTCTAGGGGGGATACAGAGGACATGAGCTCAACATATGTTGATTCCTTTCCTGACCTTCCATCTGTGGAAGTAGAGGTGCGAAGCTCCCCCTATATAGGCCCTCTTCGGACTTCCCTATATGCACCTGCGACTTCAGTAGGTATGAGCACCTAAGGGGAAATGCTCTGTAATACCATTCCGCTAATCCCTCAAGCCCCCGCCATGTCAAGACTAAACCAAAACTCATAGATTTAGGAAGATATGCTACGCACTGGTAGAGACTGTGGACTATACCTCATTTGCACTGATAAGCGTCAATAAGAGTCTACAAGAGTGCACTCCCGGCCGCGTCTCATGTCATATAAGTGGTACGATAGAAGGACCACTATTAGGCCAAGTGGTTGGCCATATAGAATGTATATAGCACAGAGCGAAAGGCAGGATGACTCGCTGTTAGATAGCTGGTACATAGCCGCATTAACAACTGATCCTCCTAATCTCGGTTCAATATGTGGGGAGGCGAAGCCCTCCTTATATAGACCAGCGTTCTAAAGCCTACGTCTAGGAATCGTCCTATTAGATGGATATGCAGTCTCCTGACACCGTGTAGTGAAAAGAAAGAAGTTAGAAACCACTCCTAGTTCGTAGATGGTAATAGCATGTGTCTGTATGGATGCGCAAAGCGAACAGGAATCGGGTTGGAGTGGAGTGAGTGACCGGGGCTTGGCAGAACAATAGGAAGCGTCGAGCTCGAGTAAGTTATCCGAACGGTGCGAATCATTTGAAGTACCTGGAAGGTATACCCCTATTGTCCCGGCGTTCTTGGCACATTAGGGGCGTTATTGAAAGATAGTAAAAGAGTTCCCGTGTTGAAAGTAACGACTAAATCGGAGTCTCGTACGTCACAGTAACTCCAGCGCATGGATGGAAAGCGAGTGTTTCGCAGTACGTCACTCCATGGTAAGGGTGTGTTGTGGTATCCGGAGATAGGGTAGTTCCAAGAAGATCACCAACCTCAACGAGTTTGGATTGAAAGCGGCCTCAAGAGAGAGCGTGATGCCGGCTATGTCCAAGTTCTCACTCCACCGCCCGTAAGGACGTCATCTGAAAGAAACGGCGTTGGTAGATTACGCAAGCTCGGTCCGCTATCGTTGAGTCTGGCTGGGTTCCTACCCCTGGCAGGTTTTGGCCACCCTGCCTACTCCCAGGGGAATATGTCAGGGTTGTTTAGAATATTCTGCAGCCTTAGGATGGAACGGCCTCAGCATCATAATCAGCTAGGGAGAACCCACGTCAATTTATATTTGAGATGAAAGCGATGAAGCGTCATACCGATCGGACCACAGTTCCGTGATACTGAGCGAAAGTACCAGAGCCACCAATGCAACACCACTCGGACAGAAGACCGGTCAGAAACGCACTTGGAGCGCATTAGAGCGGAATGGGCTATTTCCCCAAGTAAGAGAAGGCAGTGATGTATCCAGAAGAAGCAGAAAATATTTGTATCTGAGCGGCAGATCCTGCTGACAACCGTAACCTGTGTTGCATAATGTACGGGTAATAGATCCCCTAAAAGTTTCACATATTCGCTTTCATGTCAGTTATAAGTACCAAGATCATAGCCAAGACGCACGAGGAGGTGACTCACGAGTTCCGAAGACGGTTGCTCCGGACTCCCTTTCACGCAGACCATAAGCCGCACATCAGCGGGTGCTAATGTCCTGTTGACGTATATCTTCAAGATGGCTACAAGGCGCCAGCACCAACAATTTGTTATAACTGCTAACCGGCGCGTTGCCTCAAATGATAAATCTAAGTAGTCACCACTCCTGTTGATTGGTATACTTTGAGATGGCCAGTGGAATTTTGAACGCTCCTCCTAAAAGTTGTTGTACTGACGTCTTGGGGCCCTCTATCGGACACCTGGGGTTGTATATCAGATAAATCAAGATGTATCGTATACAACTAGTGTCCGTAAGAAATAGTCGAACAGGACGTTAAGGTTCAAAATACCTCTGGTAACGTACCCGTAGGGTGTGGATGGGGAGGCAAATGAATAATGGTGTGCAGCATCATTCAATCGCCACGGAACTCTTCTTACTTTGCCTTTTTCATTTTCTTTGATAGAATCGGAAACTGAACTAAGTATAGCAGCTAGTGCCTAGAAATGACAGATATATAGTTTGGTGACTTGGGCTAAGTCGGGGCAAAAGCTCCGGTTCTTAAATAGCATGTCTATGCAAAATGTACTATACTTGTAGTTTTCTTCAACTCTAATATGCCTTGGGGTATCTGTAGCCGTGGGCAAGCCGTTTTCTAGGCTAGCTTCTGTATAATACTAGACTCTAGCGGAAGAAGAGGGTGCATGAGTGCTTTGCTGGCGAAGCACCATGTCTAGCTATCCCCGCACCATTTTTAGCTGTCTCTAATGAAGATCCCTAGCGGCTAAATAAAGGCCTGTCGTGGTCAAGAGCTACAGGGAAGTTGTTTGGTGGTCACCTCAGCCTTTGCCTGGGGTAGACCTGATTTCGACATAGTATGCAATAGGGGGTCACTGTCGGCAGATAGTGCTTGCAGGTGTTATCGGCTGGTAGGTTCAGGCAGCAGGATGCTGCCTAGGACACCTTTTGTCCACAGAAGATCCTTTGTCACCCAATCGTGTATGTAAGGGCGATTGCCCACGGACTAGATTAGTCCTTCCCTAGAACAACTTAGAGAACATACAGAGAGTTACGCCAGAGTACTGCATTTGATCACTGTGCTACTGACAGCCACACGATAGCATATCCAGGTACACTGCCTCATTCATTAACACAGACGCCAGGTTGGTTAGTCGATATGACGATTTCGCATAATCCTGGCCATTACTGGGCCCTTTCGTGATATAACTCTGTCTCGTTTTTGAGAGTGCTAAGTTAGGAGGGCCACGTCGTCTATGGCTACTGCGCCACAGCCGAGGCTGTAAGCTGGGCTGAGAGATATGCGAGCGAAAGGCACAGCAGTCATGCAGAAGCTATTGCCTAATTCGGCGCGCAAGCGATGAAAGATATTACTATGATCGAAAGCGTGCATTAAGAGGCTATGGAGGGACACAGCTTGCTTGCATATTGCCACTTCGCCCTCTTAACGAGCACCGCATCCATATTACTGATATGACTGCTTCGAAAGTAGAAGATAAGTATAATCTAAAGAGGTATCATGCACGCTACTTCCATTACCTCGCACTCGTAGCTTCTCAATTACATGTAGCAGGCGTTAAGTGATTATCACGTGATGTGGTAGTACTCGTTTAAGTTCCTTAAAAGGGGTAAGCGCACAGATAGATAGATATCTTGATAAGAACAGAAGAGAGCTCTTGCAACAAGAGCTTGGAGCTCTGACCAGGTGACGATATCGAGTGGAGGGATCGGTATGGGCCGACCTGACTTGATTTGGCCCCCCGAAAGCAGCCCAAAATTACCTAGGTAAACCTGCTAAACCAACTAACGGGGCCTTGGATCGTAGCCAAATCAGAGAAACCGGAAATCCCTCTTCTGATTGTTACCTTTTAACAACATCACGAAACTGACCCGACCGCACATATCTCCGCTCCGCCATTGCTGCCGCCATGTTTCTGCAACGTTCCGCTGTCGCCGTCGCCCGACGCGCAGCTGTCTCCCCCGTTGTGAGACGCAGCTTTGTCGCCTCTGCCATCCGCCGTAAGGTTTCCCAATTGAGCTAGGAATGGCTTTTTCACCTCGTCAATGGCATCATACGATATGCCCGGCCCGATCTTCACGAAAGCTGACCGGACGTCCAGGAGACGCCAAGAACGTCGAGCCTCACGCAACCATCTCTCAGAAGATCAAGTCTTTCAGCGGTACGAGCTTCGCAAATCCCAATTGAGTCCCGGTCGCTTTGCTACCTATGTTCGATCGGGCTTGCTACCGACCTACCGGGAAAATGGACGGCGGGGTTTTGTTGACTGGATGTGTACTTGCAGAAATCAAAACCGAAGAGGACCTCATTGGTCCCGGTGCCGCCCCCGGTACCGTCCCTACCGACCTCGAGCAATCCACCGGTCTCGAGCGATTGGAAATTCTCGGCAAGATGGAGGGCGTGGATATCTTCGATATGCGACCACTAGACTCGTCCAGGAAGGGTGGGGCTGAATATCCGGCAAATACCTCGCGACTGATTGCGCTGACGACATCGGGCTAGGGACCGTCGACAACCCTATCATAGTCAAGTCTGCTGGTGAAGAGCAGTATGCTGGCTGCACCGGCTCCCCAGCCGACTCGCACGTCGTCGTCTGGCTCGGCGTAGGTCCCCCGATGTTCCTCACCCATTAGCACTCTGTCAGAGATACATGAATTGGTATGTTGTGTTAGTGCTATAAGGTTGCGACTGACGTCATGATCCCCTCTTAGATGTCCCGCGAGCGACCTATGGAGCGATGCCCCGAATGCGGCAGCGTCTACAAGATGGAGTACGTCGGACCTCAGGACGACCACCACGGTCACCACGACCACCACGGCTATGAGGAGCCCAAGACCTTCGCCAACTTCGTCAAGCCCGAGTACTGGTAAATCTCGGATATTCGCAAGTCGAGTGTGCACTGTGCATGGGAAGGGGAATTGGCGAAAGGGAGAGGAGCTGTAAATATGTACATTGGAGGGGCTGTATGGAATTCTACCACCTTTTCGCCAGTGTCATCGCCTCGACAAGTTGCAATTTCATGCTTTTGTTGGTTGATCTCAACGCCTTTGAAGCTCGTTGGTTCAGGTATGGCCTCTGTTGACTGCGCCGTCATACGATTTGGCTACAAAACATAGCTTAACAACGAGTGCAGCCGGTTGCCCCTGAACGATGATTCTCACCGTGCGCTAGGTAACGTATACTGTGGTATATAGCGTGGCATAATGCGGCGTACGAGTGCGGCGTGGATTGTTTCATCGTATGCCCGTGCTACTAACATGCCTAAACTTGCAGACTTGGTATTCTATCTGGGACGAAAGTCGGCTTTGTATCGAACCATCTCGCACACTTCGTAGCTAGATACGATAGAGTGTTGCCTCGCCTTAGCCTAGAACTCGAATGACTCTAGAAGAAGTTTAGGTTCCATTTGATATTTCCTGACGTTGATTATGCGCAAAGTTCCCCCCGCAGAGGCTGAGGCATCTTACTATATTTGCTATATAACGAACTCTATTCGCTATAAGGCGAAGAAGGTTTATGTATCTACGTAACTAGGTTTTTATAGACACACATGCATATAGATGACACAGGGAGGAGACATTCGCTATATCCCGGATGGCCTCCCTATTACACTGTATACCAAGGCATCCGTATAGGGACGATACGTACAAGTACATACCTACATAGGGTGAGATACGGTGTTTTACGAGGGTCGCGACCGCAAGGAGTAAGATCGGATTGACGAAACAGGAAGCAGGCGGGCGCTCATTGGACAACGGAGACCGAATACGGGACCCAATATACAGTCTTCTAACTGCGCCCCACTTTCTCGAATATGGAATATGACGGGACATTCTGCCTGCGAATGTACCTATTATAGGGGGTAGGCAACACCTATATCGATTACGTGCGCCGCATGTTCGGATACTCGGTAGTAGGAGCCTGTCAGCTTACGTGCCCAGATTCGATTGTGGTTATTATGCATAGGTGGCTTGCGTCTGAGCCTCTGAGTTCTTCTATCCCTTCTACCTCGCCTGCGTAATTAGGTGGCTACCAATGGAAATTGAGGACTGACGAGTAAAGCGAAAGTTCCAACACGGAATGCGCAATACCCATGCATCCCTATAATCCATTGCCCAGGAGGGTTCAGCCATGCTGACACCAGAGCTAAAAACGGTTCATTAGCCTTGTATGACAAAAGTTTGAGTATACATCGGCCGCCGTATAGGATATTCGTACTAAATGATAGGTTCCCTCATGCTTAGCACTCGTCGGATATTTAGCCATTCCCTTACGTATCGGTTTCGATAGGCATTTTTCCGGTTTTCCCAGACGCCTCGGCTAGCTGCAAAGCTCGTCTGGTAGGCTGTAACTCCTATTAATTTTATGGGCAACTTAATCCAACAATTATAGTAAGAGTACCCTCAAGCTACATGCGCCTCTCGAACAGTCATACGTACGGGTGATGAAGCAATAGTCGTATGGTTGCGCACGCTATATACATGTATGTATACTAGTGCATCCAAATGTACCATTTCGTTATGTAGATAATAATATCACAATCCTATTCCTGACGTGTCCCCTATCCTCATCATGGTTAATAATAATAACAACAGCCATCATAATAAGCTGCATATCCCTCCCTCGCACCCATACACTCTTTCTCGCCGTTCCCGCCTACGTATATGCCCACCAAGCCTACATGTAGACATCTAGCTCTATACCATCCTCCTAAGAGAGCCTTCCCAAAGTCAAACCCCCTGCCCCGTATCAACCTCCGAAATCCCGCCCGCCATTTTAGTATCAATCCACCTACCCACCTTCCTTCATTCCTGTGATGCTATTCTGGCAATCATAGAGATATATCTCTTTGAGGCTGACAGCCATCACGACCAACGCGATTTGAGGCCTGCCTCACGTATCTAGGCATTGAAGCGAAGCTGCAAATCGAACTCCATGGTCTATTTCTCTGCGCCCCGTCATCTCATTCCACATAATACCAGAGTTGGAGCTTCGAACCGACGCATAACGCGCCCCAATCAGCCTGACCCGACTCGACACCAAACCCGTATGCCGCGGTCGCGTCTAATGATTCCTATACTCCCGTCATTAACTCGGTAGGCTCAGCACCTTCTGCCCAGTCTAACTTTTCTTGATGATGTTTTAATCTGCTCTCGGCCTCAACCCCAAACCCAAACCCTTTTATCCCCCTGCACCGCACATCCGGCCGATGTGACATACAGCAAGGTAACTGCATCTCTGGCCGTTTTCCCACTATCCAACTGGTCAGTAGAGCCGCATCACCGTCCGACGGGCCGAGAACTATTTTGACCCATTCTCTTGGATGATCCTGGTGTTCCATCCCAACACCAACTTGCATACGAGCAGCACCTCAATACCACATTCCACGAGGTAATTAACTCCTCTACTTCGAACGTACCCAAAAAAAGTACATACCAAGTGCTGATGTACTATCACCTTACTATAGCCGCCCCCCCAACTCCCTTTACTTTTGACCCACATATATAGCCCATATTACACAATGTACATGACTTCCCTTGCGTTCCCTGGATTGCCGATGGTCTTTGTAGCTTGACATTCCGCAATGCGCTAATAACCTAATCGCATACTATAGGACATTTATGCCAGCCCAATAAAACAAAAAAGGAGGCAACTGCCTACCGAAGCGGATTTCTTAGTCACTCAACGTACGCACATAATTGCACTGAGTAAGTTAGTATTTCGATTACTATATCCTTCTGACGCGTGGTGGTGGTCTTTTCGTATTTGATACCTTGACAGCCCACTGTCAATCAAAAATACAGACTTGCTTCTTTTTGCATTCACTATCCTATTACCGTCGATTTCTACCCAAACCTGTCCGTTCAATGCTCACCTATACACAATCCTTTCTTCTACTCCCCTTCGCAACTTCTCGCCGACCCCCTTTCCGACTGCCCGCCGACCATCTCTCAACCGCTCCTCGACCTGTGAAAAGTTACTTACCTGTCACTGACATTTACTTATTATACTGCAGCCCCGGGAGCGACTATAGCTCGGACTAAGACGAGACAGTGTTTGGTAATCTAGCTCGTCCAAATCAATATTGCGCCACCTTGGCAGCGACTTTATTTCATTTAGCATCTCCACGGGAATATAGACTGCCAAGCCCGGCTGAAATTCCTCTAACATCCTAATCCGTGAGTGCATTTACATCTACCCCGGTTCCCCGTTGCTTCCTCACTCGCCGATAACCAATTTTCATCCGGATAACTACACTCCAACACACGCGCGTCTCGGGTGGCATCACATTACCCGTACCACGGTGCACTTACAGACATTACCCACTCGAGCTCATGCACAGTCCTCCCCAATCGGCTCAACCGCTTACTCGGGCACCCCTGCACTCTTATACGCATCCATTCACTCACTCGGCCACCCGCCCCTTTATGTCCTGACCTCACATCGCTGCAGTGCATCGCTCTCTTTATGAGTGAGATTGGTGTACACTCTGCTATCATTCAATACGCTCGAGCCTTCTCAGCCTTTCATTCTATGTGCCTGAGAACGCGTGGCATCGAAGCCTGTAATTGAAATGACGTTGGAATATTGTCGATGGTTTCGTCCGGGACTGATTTGTGACAGTATTTCGTTTTCCGCAGGTGAAGAGTATTGGGGGGACTGTAACCGGCAGTATGTCGGCGAAGCGGGAACCCTCCGATAAGCCGGATCTCGCCGCGATGGAAAAGGGTTATTGGCAACAAACTGAAATAGCCCGTGCTCGCGAAGACGCGAAGATGGAGGCTGAGTTTCGTCATCGCCAGGATGGATCGCGAGGCCGCCTTGTTGATCTTTACAACCGGAAATCTCAGCTCGAGAATGAGTTACAGTCATTGGTGTCTAGTATTGCCTATCAGGAACAGGAACAGGAGAGATTAGTCCGTGATTACGAGGAGACGCGAGCCCAGCTCCGAGTACAACGTCAGAACGAGGATCTTCGACAACAAGAGTGGTTTGCCCAGGCCCGTGAAAGGGAAGCCAAGCAAGGTTATCGTCCAAAATCGAATGGCCGACAGTCATCCAACGGAGAGCTGCCACCGCTTGCGGCCGTCAGGGGCTGGACGAGTATTAATGGGTCGAGGCGACGCAGCCGTCGCGAGGAAGACGACGAACCACCGGCAGATCCTGGAAATTTGCTTGGCAGTGTGTATCACAATCCCGTGGACGACTTGGACGCAACCAGTCAAGGAATGGTCCGTAATGGCAGCTTCCGATCTCCATCTAGAGCCTTTTCGACTGGCATGAGTACGGAGGATGAGAATCTGAGCGGCCAGGGGAGAAAGAATGGAGAACGACCGCTGAAACCTAAGGAGCGCCACAGTCTGCCAACGTTCACGTCGGTGGTCAGGTCGCCGGCGGGGAAGCCCCGTAAGCAGACACCGCAAGCTCCTCTATTGCTAACCTCAACTGATGAAGTGCTAGTAACACCAGAAGAGGCGGTCGCGGCGTTCACGTCACATCCACCATCGGGGCGCAAGTCTTTACCAGAGGCGAAAAGGGCGTCTACCCCGATCAAGGACGACGAGGAGGTGAACGATGGCAAGGAAATCACCCGTGAGAACCTGGTCATTAAAGACGACGGCAAGTTCATCACAGAGCCTCCGATGTATGCCGGAATCCCCCTAGAGAAAATCCACGAGAAGCACGAGTATTGGGACCCCGAGTGGGAGTCACTGGTGTCTATCATTCAGCCGCAGGTGGAAAAGTGGCATGAGAGGCATGAGCATGCAAAACAGGACCAAACAGCTGCGCGCCATTCCGTGTTCCTTGCCAACCGTCAGATCAACCGCGGCAAGCAAATCCTCGACTTCCTCAATAACGAGAGCGTGAACTTCCACCCGTATCAGTTCGTCGGTAAGGAGATGATGTCCAAGTTCTACAAGACCCTGGTCAACTATGACACCATGTTCCGTCTAGCCAACGTGCACGAGGAGTTGAAGAAATTCGATCTGGATATAACACCTCTGGATTGGCTGCGACAAAGAATATACGAGGTCGCCACCGCTCAAGGAGAGAGATTTAATCTGTCCAAGTACATACACGACCTGTACCACGATGCCAAGCTCAAGGCGTTAAGAGAAAAACATGGGTTTGGGAACATTGGCCGACCTTCGGGATACAAGTTAGGCGAAAGGGATCCGAACAAGCCCCCTAAGACTAAGACGAAGAGGGATTCGACAGGGCCCGGCTCGGTCCGGAAGAAGGGTCGGCGTTCTATTGGCCAGGTGGATCCGGACGGGGTGCCACATATGGATGATCTGCAGCAAGGATTTCAACAACCCCCACAGGAGGTATTGGAGCCCGTAACGCCTCGACTCCAGAAACGCCAGCGTCTGGAGGCCGTGCCCCCTCCGCCGCCTCCTGAAGATGATGATCTGGAATCTCTCGGATTCACGTCAACCGATTCGTTCTCGGCTGGTCGGATCATGCATCTCGACTACCGGGTGTACCAGATCAAGACCCGCGCCTTGACGACGAGCACCGAGGTGACACAGTACTGGACGTGGAAGTCGGACCAGAACATGTTCGAGCACCAGGTCCTCCGCGATGTGCACCCGAGAGTTACCTGGGGCTTCTACCAGAAACCGATCGACTTCAACTTGAAGCTCACCGACCTGGTCGAGATCCAGTACGCGTCCGACTCCCAGAAAGTAGTCGTCGTGGTCAAGGACCAGAAGCGTGGCAACGTCCTGGCGCATTTTAAGCGTGAGCGTACCAAGAGGCGATTCCTTGCGTTCGCCAAGAAGAAGCAGGTGAAGATTGTGAAGAGCATGAGGTACGTTGAATTTATAAGGACGCCGGTAACGGTTCCCATCAGAAGCTGACTTATTGTGCAGTGCGCAAATCGAGGACGCCTGGGTTCAGATGAAGTCTGAGACTCTCCCTAACGAGGAATCCGATACTTGATGACGCGCCGTGCGGTCTGACTACAACCCCACAAAGTGGAATATTTCTGCATCAACCTATACGTCGCGCTTGATGACGCTGTCATCCAGCGCCATAATGCTGATTAGGCGATTTCCACTTGGTCGCTGACTTCCTCAACTTTCCTTCTTTTCTGTATAATAGTACGTCGGCGGCCTTGACGGCAAGCGCACTGTGGTCGCTCACGGATGCATCCTCTGGTCCTTTGACGGTTGGACACAGTCGTGGTTACTTCCTTGTCGACAACCTCTGTGGTCAGTAGGAAGTGATCGGTTTCGCGGGACATGGCGGTGCATCGTAGCTGCTGGATTATGGCCATCACGGCTAGACGGATATACCCGTATTTGATTTTCAACAGGGAAAACTGCCTAATACAGATCAGCAACCGCAAGGGAATCTCCTTCTTTCAGCTTCTCTTCTTATTTCGCCATACGTTTCATAATTACTTCTTGCCTTTCATTGTTTTTCCTACGGACAGGATAGCGAAGCGACGACCGAACGGAAAGACCAGACAACAACCCCAGTCGTATCGTACTGGGATGAAACATAGACCGGATAGGGGGCTGGCAGGGTACGGGGCGCTGGAAGGACGGATTTCTTACTAGAAGAATCTTGCACGAGCACCGCACTTCTGCCCACCTAGGTTTACTACCACCAGCTATGACATAATAAGGGAGCTGGTCAGCCACCGCTACCGCCGAATCCTCTTTGCATGACAAGGTACGGCACGGCAGGGCAGTGCCCAAGGATCCTTGACTCAGAGGGGCGAGGATTTACGGCTCGGTCGTACGATTAGTAGACAGCAAGATGCACCCTTAAGGCGTTCGGCGAAGTGGGAAAATCAAGAAATGTGCATTTGCTTCTAATGTGCTTTCTTGGGTCGTTGCTGATATGTGCTTTGCTCCCAGGGGTGCGTTCCGTATGGTAAGCTGTCTATATCTGACGAAGTGGCAGCACACCAACAATTTTCCAAGTTCGGATCACTCATCACGCTTAACTGGCCAATCAGATAGTGTAAATTCAATCGGAGTTTCTCTTGTAGGTAACTCGATAAGGCGGGCTACTAATTGCTACTGCTGTTGGTTCGCCCTCCGTCAGGTAATACCCCTCCTTTAAGGGGCCCTTTGTAGGGGCAAAATTAAGAGTGCAGTATTGTATCATGAAGGGCTGCAAACGTACTTTTCCTTCTGTAATTAGCCGCTAGACAGCTGCCATACTTTTCGATCCTTTTGCACAGCTCTCGTTGTTTATGCGTATAACAGCATTTGAACGATACCACTAGGCCCCCCTAACTGCATAGGCGTGGTCAGAATCACCTCTGAAGGTTCTTACTAGGGACCGCCCCGCCAGCTGGCAATAACCGCCGAGCCCTGCAATGGACAACAGTTGGCTCCCACCGTGCCTTTCGATGGCGGGGGACATCGACTCGCTAGTTACATACTCCAGGCTTTCGCATTAACGGGAATCGCTATCGCTTATCGATATATACGAGCAGCGAATAATTTTAGTCCTGCCTTATCTGGTCTGATATCTGGGCTCCCGAGGATTCGATTCGAGACCGGACGACCACCGACGAACGACAAGCAAGCAAGAAGCGGCGGACTACTCACTATCATTGCGCTTACTACCAGACACGCTACCGGGAGGAAATTGCGCACGTCTGGCCGAGTGAGCGGAGAGGTACATACCTATATATGGTGTCCTAGCCGGCTGGCCAGCGAGCGACGGAGCGAGAGAGCGAACGAACAAACAAACACCGAACTAGCGAGAGGAGAAGACGAAGATGTTGTACGAATTGATTGGGATAGTGAGTCTCCCTGGAGCTGTCTTATTGGACATCTTTTCTTTCTGGCACCCACTGCTTTGGCTCTGGTTGCAACAGGCAATACAGGCGCGGTAGGGAAGGTCGCAATTCATACAACCAATGCTCCATGACGGGGGGGCGATAAGACATTGGTTCTGGGAACGAGGGGACTACAGCGAGCTGTTGCAAAGTAAAAAAGGAAAGCAAGCGGAAGGTCGATTATGCTAGAGATGAGCGAAGTACAAGGCTGACGAGAATGCGACGACAGGTCCGGCCGGGGAATCTTGCCGAGGTGAAAGAGTACGTCCTACCTACTTAGCTACCTATTCTATTTCACACACACATATATATATATATGTCTCATGTGATGCGATTGGGACGGCGCACGACGGATAACGCGCCTCGGGTCCTCTTCTCTGCAGTCCACACGATCCCATTCACCCCCTTTTCCCTGCGCATCGCGAACTCAGCGCAACGGCAAGAAACAAAAGAAGCCAAACTAACTCTCTCCTCCCCTTCGCAATAGAATCGTCCTAGGCGCCGGACAGCTGATCCTGCAGCACAAGGGCGTCATCCGGGGCATATCGAACTGGGGCGTTTTCAGTTTGCCCAAGGCCACGTCGGTGCACCAGATGCGGCACCACCACGGGCACTACTTCGCCATGCGCTTCGACTCGAGCGTCGCCGCTCAGCAGGCCGTGCGCAACATGCTGGCCCTCGACCCCCGTATGATCCGCCACAGCAGCGTCAAGCTCGGCGACGGCAAGCTCGAGACCATCAGTCGTGTTGGGCCGGGGGTTGAGTGGAGGCGGTGATTTCTCTCCTTCTTCTTTCGCGACTTGCCACGCAGTAGCCGACGTCGGGAGCTTTGGAGTTCGAGGCGGAGACCAAGAGTGGCAGAAGGAAGGCCGCTTGGTGGTGAGGGTTGGGTCTGGTTTGCCGATCAGGTAGTGTCCCACCAGGCGTTGGTCCGACGGAATAGCCTGGATAGGGGGCTGCCGATACGTTGGAGAACGCATCGCAAATATGATGGACAGAACGCCTTGGCGAACGGCTGAACAGGTTGCGGAACTGCATAAGTCGAGATGTCCTGCTCGCCAACGGACCGCTGGCCCGCAGACCCAACCATACGACACCCAATGGGATAACATCGGCCCAAGGAGGAGCAAAATGTATGATACGTGTGTAATAATCTGTACATATACATACATACGTCAATGAGGGAGGATGTTCCAGTATAGACTGGAATGAATACCCAACACGTGCGATGCTCCCAACAACGCTAGATAAACCGTACCTGAGAGACTGCTTCTGGGTCTCCTGGGGAGTATCTGGTTAAGGTGAGAAATGCCTACATCTCCCCTTAGTACAGAGTCGCTGCGGTTTTGGTGCGTTCCAGCTGACCCTATCGCGCACCATGTGTTCGCGAACAGCAGAAGCAATACCACGTAACGTGAGAAAGGGAAATGTACCTAGTTAGAGACTACTAGCTCCGTCTGTGATAGGTAACGGACGAACCAAGCATAAACAAGACCTCCCGCATCCCATCATCCGAAAGGATTGTACGCTACCCACACCGACTGACGAGAAACCAACCGAGAGTAAAGATGAGGGGCCAATAACCCGAGACGAGGACACCACCGCCCCGTCTCCCTGGTTAGCGACCTCTTACATAGTAGCACTCACTTACCTACCACTTACTCCCCGTCCATCGATTGCACCGTACTCTAATAAAGCCATCTCGTCATCCCCTGCCTCCCATCTCCCACCCGCCGACAGGGTGGACAAGCTGCGTAGCCGCCCACCATGATTAAAAGCCAGTTCGTGAAAGTGAGGTCCGCCGCTATAGGTCGTCTCGTTGACTTGGTCGTGGTCGGGCCAGCCCATCGCGCATGAGGTAAATATTACCTTTTACCTGGGAAGTCAGATCTCGCCAAAAGAACGGAAAGAAAAAGTCGAGTATGCGAAGAGCAGAGCAGACCAGAGGAAGAGCAGACCAGAGGAGGAGCAGACATCGCAGTCCCCTTCATTCGCCCATCCGCCCACGAGATTCCTTGATGAAGCAGGAGGACGACGATCAGTGGCAGTAGCAGCATCAAGTACACGGGCGACAGCTAAGCTCGAGGTGAGAGTTGCTGGGTTAATCGTCACTGCGGGCGCAGGTCCGTACGAGCGAGAAGTTTGTCGTAGCGATCGCCTGGCCGAGGCGTGCCACATAAACAGGAACAAAGGGAGCAAGGGAGAGCGGAGCGCCGAGGCGAGGACGACGAGAGATCGCTATTATGTTTCTACGTTCGTTCGATGTTCCCGCATTTCATCCGCGTTCGTATGACGTCGTGCCGAGGGTGGCGATCAGCGCTTCGACGAGGCCGTGGGATAGATGAGAATCAGATGGAGAAACTGAGTTAAGTAGTTGTTCCCCCCATGGAGGCCAACCACTGCGCTTTCGGCACTTCTGATTCAGCCCGTCTCTCCAGCCAATTCACATTCGCATTCTGATATAGAACCCTACATGACCATACTCCACTCACTCCTCACTCGCTTAAGCACGCGCATGGCAAGAGGATATCATGATAAACCATTGATTGATGCAATTAGTACCTCCGGATCTTAATCTTCTCGACGAGGAGATGCATACGTGACGTCTTTTGTCCGTCATATGAATTCTGCTCTAATTGACAACGCCAGCTCCCCGCGCGTCTCAGGGTGATTGATGATCAAACGTGCTCTAACTTAAGAAAACGCAAAGTGCCCCGCCGCCTTCATGATCTCGCAGGTGGAGAACGAAAGGGTAGATGTCCTCTCAGCCACCCAAACCCAGCGGTACCACCTTGGCCGCGGCCGCCGCTTCCAACCTAAGCGTCGACGTCCATGGCCGTCTTCTTCTTGTACCAGACGGCGAAATCGTCTATGACGCCGGGCCAGGCGCCGTCGGGGCTCCAGAAGCCCATAGCCTCGTCCTCCATGGTCTTATAAGCGAACTCGAGCGTCATATTCCACATGTCTTTATTGACAGACCGAGTCCACTTCTCCGAGAGGAAAGCCTTCCACTCTTCAAAGAAGTCCACGCCGCTGGCCGTGATCCACCGCTGGCCAGGCGGGCTGAACAGCATGCCCCAGTAAGTGAGGGCGATGTCCAGGGCGAGGGCACGCTGGTCCTTCTCCTTGCCAACGACGAACACGTAGCGGTACACCTTCTTGAAGATGTCCTTGTTCGTAGCCAGTTGGGCAAGGAGGCGCGAGAAGTACTGCTGGTGCGCCTCGGGGCGTGCGTCGACACTAGGGCAGAAGTCATCAGATCAAGGCCAAGGTGAACATGCGACGAGAGAAATAGTGGAGATAGTACGTGGTTGAAGGGATAGACAGTGGTTGAAGGGATAGATAGTGGTTGAAGGGATAGATAGTGGTTGAAGAGATAAACAGTGGAATGTACTTACTTGGCGGCCTTCCAACCCTGAACGAACCCCTCGCGGGTGATCTCGCCAATGCTGGGGGCTTGAACGATCTCTAGGATGATGAACAACGAGGCATCCTCGAGGTTGGCGCCGAGGCTCTGGAGGTAGGCCATGGTCGACTCCGCCCCGAGGGTATCCTGCTCGCCCTGATCGGTGTCTGTCCAGTAGATTAAGATTAACAAGGCGCCCATACAAAATACTCGATTACCCTGTTTGCATACTTCTCAGGTTGTCGAACATCTTGTTCAGCCGAACCTCTCTGCTATGATCCGATGCTCCGCCATTGCTCTGGAAGTATCTAGAAAAGGAATTAGCAAAAACATGCCAGTACAGGAAAAGAAAAGAAGAAGAAAAATGCAGCAAAGAAACGAGCAGCTCGAGTACGTATGGTCCGCACAATCAACAACCCATCGCATGTTGACCTAATAATGAGTATTGCCAGGCACTGGAATGACCCAGACTACTTACGGCGTAGCGGCAGCGAGGGCGGCGGCAGAGGAGCCGGAGACCAAAGGGCGAGCAGTGCACGGAAATATAAGTCCTGCTCTAGCATGGAAGCTTTCACGGGCCGGTGCTCGTGGGGGGGTATGGCCAGGAGCTGACGAGATGAGGTCTCCTGCCCCAGTAGCCAGGGCCATTTCAAAAGCAACCTGGTGCCGAGCGAGCCACATGGCATATCTGCTTCGGTAGCCCTCTCTTAGAAGCCGCACACGACGACGGAACTGCGCATTAAAGTCACGAATACGATGGAAGCGAGGACGAAAGTTGTGATAGTCCATTGTTGCTCGTATCGTCGTGTGTCTTGGGAAAAGTAGATTGTTTGTGGGAAAAGGTGGGGGAGAAGGTTGGGAGATGTGGAGGATTTCCATGGTGAAATATATTTTTCTTGCCGTCGAAAAGCGAGCGTGAACGGCAGAAAACTCATTTGGGTTTGTTTGTCATATGTTGATGATGTCGTTGCGATGCGTTTTTGATGTCGTTGGGAATGTAGTTGGCGGCGTGGTTGATGATGTATTGAGGACATCGTGGCGATGCGTTAACGATGTAATAGGGGCTGAAGAGCGCGGCTGCGCAAGTACGTAGTGTGTATGCGTGCGGCCTGTGCCACTTGCCCTACTTGTTTGTGCTACCCCCACCCCCTGATCTTGGGTATGAGCCCCTGGATGTTCGGAGTCCAGCATAAGAACCAAGACGTCGAAGCCAACTCGCTTTGTCCGAGGTGCGAATTTGCATATATTCTTGGGTCATCCCCAGCTCGACGGCATGAGGCCCCATCGCTGCGCAGCCGGTATCCCCTAGGAAAGGGGTGCCCCCCGAGCCATAAAGCATCCTAGGCACTGTGCAGAAAGGATCGTTGTGAGGCAGCCATCCAGCAAAGGTAGGCCAACCGCCACTGAGTCCAGCCACCACTCGAAATTGGTGCCGATAAGACACGCCAGTGAACCTGTTCATGAGCCCCTGACATCGAGTAGACCTAGTTAGGGACACTTATGTCCCAACTTCTGCGTGCCCACGCCTCGTTGCTGGCCGTCAACCAGGAAATCTCGGGGGCCATCCGCACAAAGAGATCCGAAAGGGGCTCGACTCAAAACTCCAGGGAGACGATCCAAAATATCCACACGTACTCGAGCCACTAGATGAAGCAACAAGGAAGAAATCTCATATACCTACCCCTCGACAGCTTCATTAAGCCTGTAGTTGGTGGACTTCAAGAACTGCACAAGACAAGCTCGTCATTAGCTCCACGCGTGCATACTAAGAGCCGAGACTGGACGAGAAGGGACGGGGAAGAGAGCGGCAGGGCAGGGCACGAAGAATATAGAGACCGAACTCACCCTTTGGGCAATCTTGTCGGAGGCACCTGTGACAGACATGAAGTTGGCCACCGCCGTCCTCTGAGTTGATGATAACGGCATCGTGGAAAATTCTCTCTAACCCAACCCCGCCTCTAAAGACTAGCAAGCGGTGTAGGCTACCTATATACCGATGGCCCGAGATGAGGTTCGCTTTGTTATTTGCCTGAGGGTAGCTGGACGGTCACGTGCCCGCCGGGGAGTTTCCTGGATGCTGAAAGTTCGTGGCAGTGATCGAAGAAGATAGAGAGGTCAAGAGACGGAACAGCGTCAATGTTTCCCTTTTGGCCTATCTGACCTCGTGTCCTATATATCGTCTTATAGAGTCCGCCGGGTCGGTTGGTAGAAGAAGTTGATCACGGGAACAGTGGTGGTCGATCCTGGGAGAACGACGGTAGGGGCGCGGAGCGGAAAAAACAACCGATGACACTAACGCCGACCGACCGATGATGAATACCCGGTGTAGTTTGTGGAAGAGAGAGTTTGCGATCACGGGCTATTCCGAATACTTAATTGCAGCCTTGTGGGAAAAGAGAGTCAAAGAACAATATGTGTATCTCCCTGGAGTTAGCGGGAAACGGAAAACAAGGCTGAAGGTCACTTCACGCGACTCATTCACAAGAGACTCATAATATAGCGAGTGAGTGTATGTTGGGGTGTCATTCAGTCTGTCAATGCATGGCGGGGATGGCGGGGTACATTGAAGAACTTCTGTGCTGCTTGCCGTTTTGCTTAGCGCGATGTCCATCAGGTAGGCCCAAGGTATGGTATGCAGTTAACCGCGACAGCTACAACGTTAAGAAGCCTCGTCCACATTGGCTTCATCTGCCACTCCCTCCTGGGGAGGAAGATGGATTCTATGAGGGGAAGTACCCTGACAAAGGCTACGGGAAAATTCGGGATAACCCTCCTCTTCTTCTTCTTTAAGACTTTATTTATGCAGCGTTTCACAACTGCGTGACCGTCATATTCAACTATCTAAACAGAGTACGGATTATTACATACCGCGGTATGATATACCTTGCCTGTATCCGACAAAGGGGCAGAATACGGCGGTCACCTACAACAATTCCTAGTGATCGTAACTGCAGCGTTCCGCCAACCGGGAAGAAAGAGGGACTTGCCACCTTTCTATTGGTCCGTCTTGCGGCAGTCAGCAGAATCCTTACTTGAACCATCTATAGAAATCGCTATACTACGATTTCCTCGGGAGCTTCAACAGATGCCGACTTGGGGAACGTCCAGCGGCAAGTCCCGTGTCAACTTAAGCTAGGTAGCTGCAGGGGCACAAGATATAGCGGGACCCAAGACAAGCTGTAGCTTATAGAGAGATCAATAATGAAACCTGCTTGCCTGCACTCTGTTGCCCCTGTACATAAACTTACCCGCAATAAGTGGGCAAGTCATGTACGCAGCAGAGGAGGTCCCACTCAAAGGACATCAGGAACATCCACCAGCCTGCAGAGAGCGCTTAAAGATAATGCATCTCCATGTGACCAGATACACGAGTCCCTTTCGCCAGGCTTCTGGACATTCACGAGCTAGACTTACAATTATCAATTTGAGGAAGTCAAGGCACCACCCTCCTGTTCACGCTACTACAAACACCCGGTGGGTTAAGAACAAAGCCTGGGGATCCATACCAGCTCTCATGATTCAACTCCCAAGAATAGAAGGTCTCCAGCCTACAATCTCCGAAGCCTGCCGTCCTGTCTTCCATACTGCTTTCGTTTCACTTGCCTCTGGTTCTTCCCCACCACAAACTCGGCGCTAAAACATTATTTATCATATGCATGTATCACTGATCAACTTTTCATCCAGGCGTCAACTGCCCATGAAGCGAGAGGCAAACAGAAAAGTAATGACTTCCACCAAGATATATAACCTAGTTCAATCGCAGAAGGGTATCGTCACAGCCTCTTCCTCAAGCCCGAGCCCGAGCTAGCTGTGTGTGTTTGGGTGTGGTGGTGTGTGTGAGAGGATATGTGGATGTTAAATATTTACGGAACTTGCCCGTCAAGCATAGAATAGTAGGCATTTGAGCGTGGAACTAGCGGGCAACTTGACCGTGCCGGAACAACGTTTCACAGAGGATCAATGCGCCGCAACCTCTGTCCGATGCCCTCCACATTCCCGCACGTCGGCCCCTACTCCTCCAGATTCGTCTTGCGCGAAACGCACCGTTTGCTTGGGGCCGGGCTTCTAATCACCGAGCGGCATGCCCTCGAGCTCATCCAGCAGCCGCCTCCAGTTGTCCGCGAGCATCTCCGAGTACTTGACGCGCTCCTGGGCCCAGTCCTGGTTCCAGCGGCTGACGTGGTACTGCGTCTGCTGGAAGAATACGAGCTCGTCTCGGATGCACTCCTTGACGAAGACGGAGCGGTTGTGCTGGTTGACGATGGACTCCTTATCCTGTCCAGTGTGTCAGTATGCGCAGTTGATGCGACCCGAGAAGCAGAGATTGCGCGATGCCCAGTAGGAAAGGACGAACCTTGAAGATAGCCTCGACCACCTTCTCCATCTCACCGGGCTTGACCATCCCGTCCGGCTTCGCCCGCAGATTAGCGAGCTTCGCCTCGTTGGTCTCGATGCGCCGCTCGAGATACGGGATGTTGTCCTTGTCCAACCTCTCCCTCCTGTCGAACATGTCCCGAAGGCTGACCAGAGCATCACGCTGTCTCTTCAAGTCCTCGAGGACGCCGACATCCCAGGCCTTGCTTTCGTCTTCCATTAAGCTTTGCGCCGTCTGCAGGTGCTTACTCATGGCGACAAGGCCATCGTTGAGAAGAGGCACTTCGTTCGTATCTGTCGCGTAGGTATCCGCGCTGGTCTCCGTAAGCGATTGGAGGGATAATGCCAAGCGAGCTTGGTCGGCTGCGACGCCCTCGCTGCGCTTGATAAGCCGGTCCATTATGTTGCACACGTTTATATACAGATCGGCAGAACGCTTGATGCCTACTCTCGTGCGGTCGAAGAGCTCGTTCAGGGTGGGGGGCAAGGAGTCTTCTAAGCCTGGGGGAGGAGTTCGACCAGCGAATTCATCAATTACAGATATGGAAGCCTGTTTGCGCCATACGGAGAGTTCCTATTACCCGTTAGTTCCGGATGAAAGATCTGCAGTAGACTCAAAACTCACTGTTGGAACGGTCAGGAACATTATGACGAGCTGCTCTTGGCCGAGCACGGGGTGTCTGACAACGGCGTTCAAGAATCGAGCTAAGCCACGCCTCCGTTTCTCTATAAACGCGCCATCATTGGAGAGGTGGTTGCCATTGACGGCGACGCGCTTAGGAGGGAGTAGAGGCAGGGCCCGGAACGGATACCTCTTGTGCAAACAATCAAGCAACCAGACGAAGTCACTGTATCTGCGGATAACCTTGCTCGCGCGGCGCGCACTGGTGACCTCGTAATTATGGTGTTGGAACAGGAACATGCCTTCTTTTTCGGGCATCAGCGTAACCGTGATGTTCTCCTCGACAGCAGTGCCTGTTCGTCCGACGCTGATGGTCCGAGAGTGGCCGCCCGGCGGATTGGCACCAGGCGCGCGCCCACCTGTGCCGCCACCACCGCCGCCAAAAGGGCTCGTCGGCTGGTTAGACGGCCCCTCTCCGAATGCGCCAGCATTGTTATTATTACTATTGCCGTCAAAGTAGCCCCAGCCTCCACCCGGATTCGATGCAGGGCCAGCCGACTGCGGAACGGAACCGGCGGCCGAGGCTATCGCGGATGTTGTGAGATTGGAAGCCGCGCGCGAATGCAAGTCCGGAGGGTTATGATCGGCATTGTACCCGTTCCCATTGGCGCCAGGGCTTGGAGGGTCGGTGCGGCCATTGGTCTTTGGTGGTGCATCTACATGGTTATGGCCCTTGTGGACGTCGGGGGAGTTCCATGGATCATCCTCTGGGTTGTCCATCGAATGTTGTCCAGGTCGCGGCATTGACGTCGTCGACTGTTGTCTGGAGGTCGCGGGCTTCGTCGGAGTTTTAGGTAGCTGGGGTGGCTTAGCAGCGAGCTCCGAGATGTCGGGGATGGCAGGCTGTTGCTTGGACTTGTTTGCGGATGTTGATGATAATTGGGGCCGGGGCAAGTCTAGAGGGTTGGGTTGTTCTTATCAGCGAACAACGGTTCCCCACTGTCTTAAAGTGCCAGTGCTAGAGCTAACCGACAATGTGGTACTGTAATGTAACTATTTGATATGCTATAACGGATGGATGATGCAAGCAATGCACGGACAACAACAACAACCATGGGAACACCGGGGTAAGTAATAAGTAGCTATGATAAGCATAATATTCCGGGCGGATGCATGCGTATACATGTGAGGCTGCGGCGAATAAGATAGTTCAGGTGGAAAATAGCGACTCACTTCGTTTGCGTTCATCGACCCCGTCCAAAGTCACGGACTCGCCCTCTTGCGCCAGTCCAATGAGAGCAAGCAGAACGTTGAACTCATTGCGACCAATGGGCGCATCGCTACCGGCCGGCGCCACTATTCCCATGATACACGCCTGATCATCAGCGCTCAGTTTTGCAGCAGCAAGGGTCTTGGTGACTCCGGACGAAGTGACCTTGCCGCCCTCTCCATCCTCTCTGATGGCGCTGTCGAAAGTTTCTATGTAGCTGTCCGGAACTTCGGTGCCGGCAAGCAGGTTTCTGAGAAGATCGGCTCGCGATCCTGGCTTCCGAGCTGTGGGAATACCCAAGGCCGAGCCTGATCGGCCGCCGCCCAAGCCGTCATCGTCGAAGAGTGCATCCGATCCCGATTGAGTCATAGATCCTTCGTTGTCGTCGAAGAGCCAGTTTCGAGTCCGCCCAGCGGAGGAGTTAGCCGGCGGAGCCTCATCGGCCGGCGAGGTACCAAACAATGACATCGTGGTAAAGTTCGATGATTAGTTTTCAACTGTCTGGGTCTATTGCCGATATGATTAACCAGGTAGACGGCGAGAGAATCCTCGGTTGATGGTTAAACGTCACAGGCTGAGAGGGAGTCCGGGTTGTGGCGCCTTCGTAATGGATTGGTACGTAATGACGAGTAATCGTTACAAGCACAAGGAGTGACGAAGCAACGTACGCATGCTCGCCTGTCTCTTCACTAGAAGCCAAAATTTGAATAGGACATCATATCGACTGCAACTGAAGTTCTTATGCAAAGAGAAAGAGAAAGCCCTACATGGAATAGAGTTGGGGCAACTGTAAGTCGAGAGACCTGGAAGAGCAGAAGCTTGAATCTTGAGGATGGAAGCTCTCATCCGTCACACTCGTCCCGAAAGCCCCACTCGCGCATTTGCCTCTGCCTGGCTTGCCCGCATTTGAAACATGACGGAAGATCAGGGTTAACTCGGCCGACTCCAAACTAGCAACGGGCTTGTGCTTGGCTTGAAACTCCACTGCGCTAATGTACTGACGCTTACATCCGCTTCAGCTCACTAAGCCACAATCCTCTTTAGCGGCTCCCTCCAGTCATCTCGCCTGTGTGTCCCGCCACAGCCAAGTGCGCCGTGCGAAGGGGAACTGACAAGAGCCCATACTCGACTTGACGGGATGAATACGAGGTAGAGCTCCCCGGTTGGAAAGGGAATCTATCAAGTCCACATTGATATGCAGGTGGTCTTACGTGATGCTGGGCCTGTAGATCTAGCTTATAGTACAGCTGGCACAACAGTGTATGAGATGACCTGGATAGACTCCTCACAGCTTATCCCAAAGCTTAGTCTCCTCCTTCTGCGCCTTCTTCTTCTTGGCCTGCTTCGCCAGTTGCGCCGGCGGCACCTTAAAGTACAAGCTAGGCGACTCGCCGGGCTTCAGCATGTGGCTGAGGTACCCCCTGTGCGCAGGGTCGCGGTAATACTCGATGTCCCAGCGGGACGTGGGATCTGGCAGGCGGTAGAAGAAGCCCTTCTGCCGTACCTTCTTGAGCACGGGCCCGACGTGCTCCGGCCCCGTGGGCAGCGGCATGTCCGTGTTGACGCTCTTGCCCTCCACCAGCCGCTTGATCGCCTGCTTCGTGTAGTACCGCGTCATGATCTTACCGCCCGCCCTCTCCACCGACTCGATGGCCGACGCCGACGCCCGCGACACGATGATGTCGATGGGCTGCTTCAGCGCGTCCGCTCCCCGCCCCAGCAGCTTGATCCCGTCCTTGATCGTGCCCACCAGGTTCGACTGGTGCAGCTCCTTCGGCGTGATCTGCTTCGTGGGGTCGATCCGGCCGGCGTCGATCCACTCCTGGAGCTTGTCGAGATTTACCTCGGCCATGACAGGCGCACGACTATCTCCGTGTTAGCGCAAGTGCGTCCTCCAAACCATCCATGTCTGGAATGGCGTTGCCGCATACAGGTTCTCGAATCCGAGCCGTCCCCTCTGGAAAATCAACGGCGTCTGACCACCCTGGAACCACGGCCGGACCTTTCCATGCTGCTTCTGGCCCTTATGACCTCTTCCAGACGTCTTACCCTTGCCCGACGACGGACCGCGACCGACTCGGATGCGCTTCTGGTGTGCTCCTGGGTTGTCGGAGAGGTTCGCAAGAATGGATGCGTTTCGGGTCTGTATCGAGAAGGCGGCGAAGAGGCTGACCAGAGAGCTCTGTGATGACGGTCCAACTGCCGCCTTGCAGTATGGAGCCACTAACCGGGACGGTATCCGTGGAGGCATGACGGCGGCCCTGATTTGTCTCCGGTGGTTGAGTGAAGCTCTGAATTGCCCGCGAAACTTTTGAGGGCCCCAGAATGAGACGGCTCTTGAGGTGGTCCAAGCCGGCGTTCTCCATGGTCCACTTTTGATAAGATAGGAAGGGAGCCAAACACCTGGTACCCTCGGATTGTCTTGATGCTGAAGGAGTCGAGGTTCAACTTAACTGGATCTCCAAGCGGACAGCATCACTCTCTGGTTCTGAACTAGCCTCTTCTATTCGAACCTCGCCCAGGCTTTTACCACCCGTTACTATGTGATCGAATATAATTACCAGCAATTTTTATTATCCGATTCCATATTTCGGCTGCTGGATACAAAGGGGCCTCAACTATTTTGGCCGGAATCTGCTCGCCGTCACAGGTGTTTGTAGACTTGAGTATCATGTATAATCTGAACTACCAGTCCGACGGGTAGGCAACTGCACCGAGAACTATAGCTTCTACTCCGAAAGATATGTCTGCGTTCTAATGGCAGATTCGAGGTTGCCAACTGCTGTGTTGCGATTTATAATTGCTAGACGATCCATAGAGGTATAGGCGATCGCGACGAGTAGGCTTTGGAAATGGCTAAGGCATACTACCTGGTATTTTTTAGTTGAATGATACAGTCTCCGCGCACGTGGCTATCGCAATCTTATGCCGTGCTCCTCCTATCCTACAATTTTGGTAGGGCTCAACCATTACGAGCAGAGCCTGTAGGACGTACCTATCTCGTTCACAATTACTGCGTCTCAGTTCCCCCAGCCTGCCCCAGATTTGGTGGATCAATGCCGAATAAGGAAAACCCTAGCCGCATATTTCGACTTCAGTTCGTCCATTCTGTCAAGTGGAACTTCGCTTCATATCAGTCGGGGTTATCATGTATATCGAATTGCGTCCCATCATGCTCCTATTGGAGGATTTAATATCACTTGCTCGCTTGAGATTATGACCAGCCTACCGCAGTGCGGAGATGATCCCCGTTTTCTCTGCACGTCGGCTTCAGCCCCTGTCTTTACCGTCGATTAAGCGAGCTGTCCCCGGGGGTTCAAGTGACATCATGCAAGGCACCTCGGCAAGATCAGGGTATAAAAGGTCATGGGACTCAAGAAGACCACAAGAACCCGAACATGGGCGAGAATCCGCTGGCTCCGAGTAGCATCTCTGCTAGCAGTGGATAGCTTCTGCCCAGTTGTGAAGATGAAGGACTTTCTTGCGAGGGCGGTGACTGCCGCGCTCGCCATATCGCTTCCCGCATGCCTGGAAGCAACTCCATCGCCCTCGGACTTCACGTCTTCTGCGTCGAGCCATGGTCGTGTTATCCGCCAGGCCGCGCAAACACCGTCCCGCGTCCGGCTCTACAGCGCGAAGGCGCGCGACTTGGCGGAACCGGACTATAGCACCTGGAAGGTGACGGATGGACCATCAAGCAACACCACCATAGGCCCTCTCTCCCTCTCGCTTAGCCCCTCCGATGGCGCGACCCTGACTGGCGGCGAGTACAAGCTGACGTACCGGCGATTCGTGGCCTCGCTCGGGGAGCGGGTCGTCGGCCAAGGAGTGACGGCGAACGAAGACGACGGCAGCGGCTCCTCGATCACGCTGTCTATCTCCGGCCTGGAGGCGGGCGAGCATAGTCTGCTTGCCTGGCACAATACTTGGCACAACCTCAAGTCGCTTTCCACCCTTGATGTCTCCATCGACGGGACCACCGTCGCCACGGACGTTGCGCAGTCCATCCGCATCGACAACATCTGGGAGACAGCTTCTTCATACGTCAAGTTCGAGGTCGATGGACCCGGCCAGGAAGTTCAGGTGACGTACAAGCCGACTGCCGACGATGGTCTCGTCTATATCAATGGTTTCGAGATCGACACTCCCCGTCTAGGACAACAGATCACCTTCCCGACTCCACATCATAGAGATGAACGGATCCAGCTCAGAGGAGGCGATAGCACTACGGCGTCGTGGAACGCCCCCTCTGCCTTGGAAGGCGTGACGTATGATGTGTATCTGGGCACCACTGCTGACGATCTTACTGTCGTCACCCAAGGCTTAACGGAAACGAGCATTGAGCTGACGGGTCTAAACACCTTCGACACGTACTACTGGCGTGTGGATGTGGTCGCCAACAGTACAACCTATGTGGGCCGTACATTCTTTTTCCGGGCTGCGCAACTCGCCTTTCCAGGTGCTGAAGGTTATGGGTAAGTCTGCATTTTTTAGATCCTGGGCTAATTTTTTTAATTCAATCCGAATAATCATGAATCTTTATCGCATGTTACTAGGGCACTCGGGTAGTATTATTATTAGCTAAAGCTTTATTATTCGATTTTGCAATTCTAGGTGCTGGATATGGAGCTGAGAAAAATGCCTTAACTGCTAACAAACTGTTCTGCAAGTCGATTTGCACGAGGCGGCCGCGGCGGCAAAGTGGTCAAGGTTACCAGCCTTGAAGATACGACCGAACCAGGAACACTACGATATGCACTCACAGTCGCCACGGGTCCGCGTATCGTCATCTTCGACGTAGGAGGCGTGATCACGACCACGTCACGGATGTCGGTCAACTCACAGTACATCACGATAGCAGGACAGACCGCGCCCGGAAAAGGCATCGCAGTGCAAGGGATGCCCCTGGGTCTCAGCGGCGCATCAGACGTCATCGTTCGGCACATGCGCGTGCGGCCGGGCAGGGTATCCGGCCAGACGGTCGACGGCATGGGGATGCAGGGGTCGAACCACTGCATCTTCGACCGATGCTCGATCGGATGGACCATCGACGAGGCCTTCTCGTCCAGGAGCGCGTACAACATCACCCTGCAGCGCACCATGATCTCGGAGCCCCTGAATATCGCCGGCCACAAGAACTACCCCGAGGGCACGAAACACGGCTTTGCTGCCACCGTCGGTGGCGACGTCGGATCCTTCCATCACAACCTGATTGCGCATGCCGAAGGCCGGAGCTGGTCTATGGGCGGCGGCTTGGACAACGCTGGCTTCTTTGCAGGGAGGTTGGACTTACGCAACAACATCGTGTACAACTGGGGTATGATTTGATCTTAAATGGAACCAATTCTAATGGGAATTGCTTGTACTGACAAGTTCCTGGGGACAGGAG
Source organism: Monosporascus sp. CRB-9-2 (assembly GCA_004155915.1). Taxonomy (NCBI): domain Eukaryota; kingdom Fungi; phylum Ascomycota; class Sordariomycetes; order Xylariales; genus Monosporascus; species Monosporascus sp. CRB-9-2. The sequence goes on from QJOA01000034.1 coordinate 84,575, forward strand.
GTCGCGTAACCGACGGCGGCGCCAAAGAGGTCAACTTCGTGGGCAACTATTACCAACCAGGGCCTCAAAGCCGCCCAACATACGCTCTCAAGGCACAGGTGAGACCAATTAATAGGTTTTCTTTTGGAGAAATCCTGATAGGCGCGGGATTTTATTGTTTTGACCGAATGGTCACTTATGGTCATTGGTTGGACATGAATGATTCACTTCTGATATTTAGCTCCTGGACATTATCAAGGATGGCTCAGCTATTTTGCTCAGAGCGTGCTGGGTAACATGGGGGAAGGTCTTCGGCTAACATCTTGCGCCATTTTTAGTACGAGGACGGACTTCCAGGAACACAACAGTATCACTGCGCGGGCAACTCTATGCCCGGTCACTTCGACCAAGATTCAGTTCAATATCCCGATGGTGACGGAACTGGAATTACCGAAAACATCGCCTGTTTCGCCGATGTCACCATTGATCCGGCTCCAACGTATCAAAAGTTCTTCCCTGAACCGTGAGTGAATGCTACACAGAGATAACTCCAAAAATATTTCTACCGCGCCTAGTGACGCGGCAACTGACCCCAGGAGCAGTTTCTTCGAACCTTACGTAGAGACGCACACCTCGACGGAGGCATACAAGCTCGTCCTCTCCGACAGCGGCGCCTCCCAGCCGGTCAGGGACGATCACGACCGCCGGATCGTGCGCGAGACGCTGACCAACACCACGACGTACGTCGGCTCCGTCTCGGGCGAGAAGGGCCTAATCGACCACGAGGACGACGCGGGCGGCCTCGAGGACTTCCCCGCCGTCGTGCGCCCCGCAAGCGGGGACGCCGACGGCGACGGCATCGCTGACTGGTGGGACGGGTCGACGGGCGGCGAGGGCTACACGCCCATCGAGGGCTACCTCAACTTCATGGCCGACCCACACGCCTTCGTGTCCCCCTCGGGGACAGTCGAGATCGACGTCGCGGCCGAGCTGGCGGCCGGGTTCGCCAAGGAGCCCGCGTTTGCCGTCTCGGGCGCCACGAAGGGAAAAGTGACCGTTAGTGGCTCCGTCGCTACGTACGCCGCCGGTGCCGAGGCGGGGATCGACCGCTTCGAGGTGGAGATCTCGGATGCTGAGGGCAGCTCGTACACGCGAAGTTTCGGCGTCGCCATCTTTGAGGGCGCTGAAGATGTCCAGTGATATGGGCGTATGTGAGCAGATGATACGTACATGCAAGGTCGAATAGCGTCATCTAAATACTAGAATAGGGGTAAATGACGCCCCACACCACCTGTGTGTATAAAGATGTATAGCCCATCTCTCCAGCTTCTAGGCTTGACACTTAGTATGGAATCTAACGGGCACTCAGCCAGTCTTTGGCACTACATAATGGACGGATGACTAAGATTTCGTCAATATATTTTCGTTCCTAAAGCATCTCGCAGTATCTCTGTTCTCTCTGCAGCACAATCTCATGCCAGTGGCGGATTGGCTTGAACCACGACTGCTTTAGAACAGGTGAAGGCGAAGCATTGTTCCGTAGTTCAGTGGAGTCTTCATGATCACCCTAGTGCCGCGACTGATCCGGCGGGCATCCTCGGCTTGGAAGACAACCAGGGCCCCTCCGAAGGTTATTTCACCCATGCTCCGATAAACAGGCCTATTGCACGATCTCATCCGGGATATCCGAGACCTGAGCTCACGATAGAAAGAATATTGTGCCATCATATCCTAGTACATGCGAATGAAGCAGCCGGTGAACGCGACGACACTAGGGCGGTAGAGCCGAAGGAGGGTCTTTATATGCTACATCAACCCCCCGATACAAAGCGCCATCATGACCACCCATTTCAATTATTCCAGCCAGAACACCATCGTCCCGCTTCGTAGCGGTTCCTATATGCCGTTGTCCCAGCCGAGATGATAGAACCCCGACTCTCCGCAGTCAGACCATTTGGAGGAAGTCACAGATCCGGATACGTAGAGTTTTCTGGTCGCCAAAACATATTAAGGAACCACCTGCCGGCTCGATACGTTCCCAACAGATTATATGTCCACATTGTAGTGCCGTGATCGCTGCCTCGTACAAGCACGAGGGGGTGGCGGTAGCGGAGAAGACATGACGAAGTTGGATAGAGAACAACTTTCATTCCGAGCCTATTGACGGGGATTGTGCCTTCCGGTGTAAGTAAACAATGGGGTAGATGGTGAGAAGTGCGGCGCCCATCATGAAGACACCAGAGAATACTTGGAGGTGCCAGTAGTCTGTCCCAGCTGACTGTAGGTCATATATGGCTCCGCCGATCGGGCTCCCTATCAGCATTCCCAACCCTACCCAACTCCAGTAGATACCTGACCAAGTCCCTATCACAGTCAAAGAAGGGCAGAATAAGGGTATAAATGCTCCTGGTAGAGCAACTAAGACGCCGGATATCATGCCCCAGAAGATCGACCACGCAATGGTGCCGCCGACGGTTTCGACGGCTATCCAAGAAAACAATAACGTGGAGCCCAGCACGAGAGAAACTGATATGACCTCAGTAGGGCCGAAGATCGCAGCAGCAAAGCCTGCTAAAAGTCGCCCAATCACAGAAGCTCCGTTAAGTATTGCAAGAAGATCAAGGCTCATATTAGGGTTGATGGACGGAATCCTGACTTCGGTGAATACTGGCAAGTATAGAAGGGGGATGTAGAAAGCCGTAGCACTGAAGAGCGAGGCAACAGAGAGCATCATGAAGGGCAGATTTTTGAAAACTGACGTGTCGAAGATGCGGCGGACCATGGGCTGTTTATGCCAATGGCCCCGAAACACTAGATAGGAGGGGAGGTACAGAGCCAGGACCACGAATCCTATGCACCTGACAGCCCAAGGGAAGCCGATTTCGGGCACAAGGGCGCGGAACATTATGGGATAGATGATGCCGCCTGGGATAACGAGTTAGGCTTGGTGGGAACCAGAGAGCTCAGCTTGAACAGGATACTGCGTACCAATGCAGCTGCCGCATGCCATAAGGCCCATGGCTTTGGCGCGCGTAGCGGGATTTGGCAAGCAAGCTGCTGCCGCCGATACACTTGGGGTGAACACGATGCCGGCTCCAAGGCCGACGCAAACGCCCTGGCAGAGGAACAGCTGGTAGTACTCGGTGGAAAGACTCAGCATCATGAGGCCGAAGACCTGCAAAAGGCTGCCGAGCAACAGCAGCGTCTTATAGTATCCACGATCGTAAAGAGGACCGGTAACAAGGCCGGCGGAGAGGACGATGAAGGCACATGTTGTGGAAATCCAGGATATGTTGGAGCTGGATTGTTCGCTGATAAGGGACAGCTCGTAGTACGCTTGGAAGACGCCGGACGTAAGGAGAAATCCCCTTGAAAGCTTTAGGTTGGCATGGTAAAGGCCCACGAGAGGGAAAGCGAGCACGGAAAACTTCAAGAGAGACCCACCACGTGTTCATGAAAACGATAAAAGTACTCAGGATTTGTAGCTTCTGACTAGATTTCATGCGGGAGTGAGTTGGAATTGGTGGAGTCTCGTCAACGCTAGGGTTGTCGTTCGCCGCAACTGGAGGCGCTGTTCTCTCCTCAACGCTTAGGGAAGTTAAGGCCATCCTATTGGTAGTCTCGATCGGTGCCTAGATACCAAGCGTACGGTAGGATAAGTCGAGTTGAGATAAGAAGGAACAGTTAGGGAGAATGAAGTTGAGCGTGCCCGAGTGCGCCTCGGGGCTGGTTGAATCTAGGTACACTGTGTAATTATCTCCTTCTGAGCCGCAATATGATGTCTAAGATCGATTGCTCGGTTTTCTATGCAAGCTACAACCCGATACCTGGAGTAATTTGAGCCCGTACCTTGGACAGAGCCTGCCCTCTGTTGGCGTAGCAATGATGAGGGCGCAAGGCAGAACTTGCAGCCAGATCGGTCTCATCGACGAAGGATAGAGCTGGCCCGGTGGAGGTAATGCACGTTTACAGATGGAACTGACATCCCCCCTATCCAATATGGAATGGCCACAAACGTTCGAGCACCAACATGTCTTAGAAGGCCGTTGTCACCGCGTCGCCCTGAGAAAAGAACATGGGGTGATATGTTATAATTTCAGCGGCCGGTACCATGATGATCCTTGAATGCTTTTAACTAACAGTCGAAAAATTATCGTAGTTACACGACGTGGTCTGCATACGATATGTGATGCAACGGCTTACTGGCTACCTGCTACCTGCAGCAACAGTGTACGTATCGAAAGGACTTGCATCCATGTCTTCAACGGATAATGTACAGTAGCTCTGCGGACACACCCGCTGCGGGTAGAATGGCTTGCAGATCCGCGGGGTCTGGGGGAGGGGAAAGATCAAATTTGCACTAACTTAGATGGTGGGGTCGCTCTTCGCACCCACGACACACTTCCCGTGGGGGGTGTGGACCGCACGAAGGTCACAAACCAGGAATAAAGCGGTGCCAACCAACACTGTGTACAGGGAAGAAACATCCATATTGAGTTTAAGAGCCAGGCTGTTTTTCATACGCTAGTGGCATATGGTTAGAAGGCTCTGTATTAACAGCAGAGGGCAAACAAGGTAGTAAGTAAAAAGAGACTTGCCATTGAGGCGATGTACCACATGCTGACAATTACGTCTAAGGCGTTACTAAATTACTAATTAAATATCGATATATCGTATAACAATACAAAGATACTTATATCATTAACATATAATTTTTAAACTCAGATTTTAAAAATTATTTAAATAAATTTTATTATTTAAAATAAGTGTTAAAATTATAAAAACGTTGTTTAATTTTCTTTCTTATATTATGAAAAATTTCTATATAATTATAAATGAACAAATAGTAAAATAATACTTTAGTGGAATCTAATGAGCAATAATCGGCAGGCACTGGTCCGTAAGCGCTTGTTGGTGGGGGTTGGTAGGCGAGGGATGGCGCAGCTGGCAAGGTTGGGCCATCGCGCCAGGCAGTCCTGGTATGATAGATTCCCAGCAATGCTCATGTCAACGTCTTTTCTTTGCTATAAAAGAACCCCCGCGCCCTTTCCTAGCATATCCACCTTTGGTAGCAGATTGCGACTCAAGCGGCGGGTCCGTCATTCAAGTCATATACATTCCCCAACCGTGCCATCATGGGCGTGCACACAGATTACAACCGAATACTCTGGTTCTACAACCCCTCCCTCCCTTGTATGATCTATGCCTGGACCTGCAATATGAAGTTCTCATGCCCGTGTTAGGTTGTATTCAGCTGAGTCAAGTCTATTTTCGAGGCAGGCCTAGCCCCCTCGTCAAAGCGTCTAGTTCAGGTTCCCCTCTTTGTGTGAGCCTGTCAACGTTGTTTTACTCCGACACCGATATTGATCTCCTATCCTTACGAAAAAAAAAAAAAAAAAAGCAGCTTGCTGATTGGAGCGTTTTCGAGGGTGTCGCATGCAGAAAGTACAATGACGAGACCTGTCTTAGAATACTGGTTAATTACATCGCTCACATGCAACAAAGTTTGGCAAACAGGTGAAGCTGACCAGACATCCTGATCATCCCGAATCTTCTCTATACCTATACTTGCGAGACCTTCAGATGCACGCGTCTGAAAGGCGGTGTCCTGACTGTTGCCTTTTGCGCTTAGCGATTGTTCACTGTGCTGTCTGGCGTCAGTAATTCGACAATCCGACCATGACGGACGGCACAGCTAGCGTCCGCTCAGTTAAATTGGCTGAGTCGTCATACAACTCACCATACTCGCGTGCTGGTGCCCCAAGTCCCCATCCGAACACCGATCCGTATGCGCCCCTTCGTGCTAGCGCGCTCTCGACCCTGGAGGCCATGGGGTTTGACCCGAACACCATGGTCGAGCGTGGTGTCCTTTGGGCCGAGGATCAGGATCCCTATGGTCACGTCATGCAGTCGCAGTACATGCACTTCTTAGGTTCGTGCTTTCATCGCGTCTCGGAAAGCTATGATGAGTATCTCAGCAAGGAGGAATGCGACGACATGATGCATGCCCGGACTGTTATTCCCGCTATCCGGAAGTACGAATTGGACATTCGGAGACAGGTCAAGTATCCCGACTCGGTTCGTACCGGCACCTTTTATATCGTGCTCACTAGAGCCAGGCATTGCTAATGGATACTGCAGCTTATCGCGGCCTACCGACAGGATAAAATAGAGCCGACGCGAAATAGCGGAACGACCGTTCTTTTCTCGTTGAAGCAGCAGGTTATTGTCGCCGAAGTCAAAGGTTCAATAACTTATATGGATGCCAAGACTGCTCGTCCAGTAGACATTCGCACGCTCGGTGGTGGTTATCCGGCATTGTACGAAGGCTTTACAAAGAAATCTGAGCATGCGAAAGCCATGAAAGAGAAATGGGAAAGAGAGCATCCTACACCCCCGAAGCGCTCGGATTCCAAGATTTGAGGGCTGAGGTAGCTTGACTTGAAGCGTTTTTAACACGCTCCTTTCCCTTAGTCACCCGGGCCAATCGTACATAGCAACAATTTATCCTTAATATTCCCCCCTCGAAGTCCGTATCGAATCCGCATCAGCCTGTCCACACGTTGATAAGTGATAGAGCGGGCGTCATATCTCGTCCAGGACCACCTTAGCCTGGTCCCGATAGCTCATGACAAAGAAAAGGCAATGACATGTTCTTCGTACTGGAGTAATGCACGCAGGCGACCCTCTACCTCCACGTGTAGCTACTGGCTTCATCTCCTGTATTCAAAAACCTCGGGCGCCAGTCACCAAGCCAGCATACCGTGGAGCACCATACCCAGTCTTGGTTTTGGCCATCATCTTTCGACACTTGTAGCTAAATCAGTCAAGTACTCTACTTGCACCATCCCCTCTAACTCCCTCGATAATGCCAGCCTATCGACTGTACCTTAGACCGTAGCTGAGTGTTGGCGTAAGCCGTAAACCTACCTAGACCAACGACCATTCTTTGTTCCAGATCCAAAAGCTTCTGGACCATAACAATTCCCATTCTGAGCCCCATTCTTGCAAACCCAAGCCTAGTTACACGATATCCCGTAGTATCGGTTGTGAGATCTAATGGAGGGGTCTTATCCCAACCATCCATAAATGTGCGCGCAGCGTGGACCCCAGCGGTGAAACCATCCTCGTGGAACCCGAACCCCATCCAAGCCCCTGCAAACCCGATATTGCTGACACCGTTAATAAGGTGAAGGCTGCGGGCCATGAGGATGCTCTCAGAGCTGATGAGGGGGTGGTAATACACATGGCTACTTTGAAGAGAATAGGGGATACGGATCGGGTTCATGGAAACGAGCACTCGACCCGGGCTTCCGGGCTCCCCCGGAAAAGGGATGGCTTGGAGTTTATTCATATCAAACGTTATGGAGATCTTCTTCTTGGAGCCACGTTCGTCTGGAAGGGGCTGCGCGGGGCTGCCTTTCTTCGTCGTCTCCTTGCTGCCTTCAAGGAAGCAGTTCCACGCTGCTCGAGCTGATGGACGCTTTGGCAGGTGCTGGATATAGTGAGCAATGCTGTTCTTCTCCTAAGGGCCGTGGGCCGCAATGAGGTTATCTACCTACTGATGTGTCCGAGTGCAGGTAGCACACGTTCTTGCTGGTCTTGAAGCTACTGAGAAGCTTGCTCTCAAGGTCTGTGGCGTCGTTTCCCATAAGTTGGAGGGCTTGGTTGGCGTGGACAGCAAGAACCACATAGTCAAAGGTTTGACAGGAACGATCTACGAAGGTGAGAGATACTTCTCTACCAACTCGTGTCACCTTGTGCACAGTGGTGCTTAGATGTAATCGATGCTGGGGTGGAAGACTCCGTTGGAAGGCATCGATGTATGTCTTTGATCCGTTTCGAAACGAACGCCATTGAAGCCTTTTTATAAGCGTATCTAGTAGGCCATGTTTTAACCTTTAGCTGGATTAATAACTCTTGTTTGGCTGCTATTCCAGAATGATGCAGACTCACATAAACCGGATAAGCGGCTTTGCAGGAAAATTATGCTCAAACTCTTCTGGATCGATGCACCACGGAGCGGCTACCATTGGGATCAGGAAATAAGTCCTGAATTGATCGGAGTATCGTTTCCTCCTTAAGTAGTCACCGATAGTCTCGAGACGAGTTGCCCTGGGGTCGTCATCTAGAGTATTGGCACCCTTGCCGCTGGGTTCGGCAGCGACTTCTTCGAAGAGAATGTCTTGGGCGAATAGGTAAAACCTGAGGACGTCGAACATCAGACGCCAGAACCAAGGGCTCAGCAACCTTGAAGGGTTGCAGATGAAACTTATGATGGAATTGCTGCTCCATTCGAAAACCCCATTGCCAGTAGACACGGCAAATGACATGTCTGTAGGAATCGTATTGACACCTAGCTCCTTGAGGAAAGCATTGAATTGTGCTACGTCGAATATTAGTCGAACCGTAGGGCTAAGGGGCGAGGACGTCTAATTTTCACACTGACGATATGTGACTTCATCCATCGCAATGAAGCCAGTGTCGACATCAACACTTTCCCCGGTCCCTTTGAATGGCACAGAGTTAGCATGTCCGCCAAGCCTGCTGTCAGACTCGTATATGTCCACGGTGCAATCCTGCTTTCGCAACTCCCAAGAGCAAGCTATGCCTGCGATGCCCCCGCCGACGATCGCGACGCGCCGCGCAGGAGACTGAGGGATCATATCTAATGGCGTCCGGTAAGAAGGACTGTTCGACGGCTTGGACTAGTAAAACGCTCTGTTGACCCCTGGAACGTAAGTACGACCTGTAAATTTTCTGGCATAAGAAGGGGTATGCAGTAATCAAGGGACAATATAACTTTGGCGCCTAGGAGGCTCAGCCACCCAGGTTGCATAGCCGGCTGTTGATCGATGTCATAATTCCGATAGTAGTAATGGCTTCCGCGATAGTAGAATACCACTCTGCTCCTGGTCATGTAGCTTTTTATCCTTGGTACAACTCCCAAGGTATTGGCTATGCACATGAGTCGGTGCGATCTATGTATGCACAGGAAGTACATACGAATTGAAACTACTCGTAGCGTCGCGGCCAAACACCTTCTTGCATGAAGGATTCTAATGCTGCATAACGCAGAATGAAGGGCTTTGACCTTGGTCCTTGAACGTCAAAGTCAGCGCGATGATAGGCAAAAAGGAGGTTGCATTTTTCGCAACAGGCAACCGTAGCTTGCCCCATATGCCACAGTGCCCTGTAATAGCCGGGCCACGGTGCTCTCATGCAGACTTCGCTCTTGAACACTGTGCCTGTGTTGCAGTGTGGCACGCCGGAATGGTACATTCCGTCAGAAGATGCTGATTTGCGTTGGCGAAAAGAGACTTCAGAACCAATACAACTTTCATGCATAGTCTTGGAAAAGCGAAGCGCAGAATAATTCGTGCGGATGACACTTGAATGCACGGGGATATTTCGCTGTTAGGATTAGGGCAACGTTGGAACATAGGCAGGTGGTATTGGTTAATCAGCGTAAGGCGGACCCCTAACCAAACCCCCCATCCTCCCAACTTGCATGCATTGTCCTATACAAATCATCAAAGTCGCTATATTCGAACTTGGTAATATGAATAATACAATTAAGCTTTGCATAAAATTGAATTATTACTGTAATACACTTATTTAAGTACATTACTCTATTATTATCGTTAACTGTAAATATAAATATAAAGATATTTTAATCGTATTATTTATAAAAAATATCTTTTATAGTTATATTTAATTTAATCGTTTTATTACTTATATTAGCAGGTTTAGCTTTTTTATAATTACGATATTTTTTTAAAAATTATTTTCTTACGTAATTAAATAAAAATATTGAATATAAAAAGAAAATATACAATTATTTTATTAATAATAAAATATATATCTATTTTAAAAAATATATTAATTTAAAAAAATATAACGTACTTTACATATAAAATATTACTTATTAATTAATATAAATACATTTTATAATTAAATTACTTAAAAACTAAACGTATATTATAATATACATAATTAATTTAATATAATAACGTAATTAATATTTCTTATATTTAATAGTTGTTACGGCCAGCGAGATATAGCATGGTAGCTAGTTTATTGGCGCTATAAACGAAGATTCTAAGCTGAAGAAAAAAAGGAAAGAAAGGCAGAGTTGCAAAGCGCGTGAAGATCTACAAATATCCCCACTTTCTGTGTGGCAGGTGGCTAGTTTATGTGGTAGCTGTTAGCCTTATATGACGGTTGCCGGCCTTACGGTTTGATCTTGGTGGCTGCCGTTATATTACCCTTTTTTAAAAAATTATATACGATTAAAAAAAGTATATAAATCTTTATTAGTTATAAGTATTGTTTTTTTTATTAGTCCGGTTTTTATTTTTGTGGCCTTAGTATTATTGGGGTAATTTTTGTTAATTTCGTTAACAGCCGTTATGCGTATTTATTTTTATAAGTAAACCGGTAATTTAGATATTTTAAGATATTTTATATGAAATCGTTTTATTATGATCGGAACGTTTTTAAAGTTAATTACAAAATATTATATTTCGTTAGGATTATAAATTTTTTATTTGGCCTAATATTATAACTTTTCATAACGTTTATTAAATTATAATTATTTATTTTATTTTATTTCGAATTTTAGTTTATTATTAATTTTTTTAAGTAACGATAATATTTAAATTTATTAAAATAACGGGTTATTATTAACTTTACGAAATTAATTAACGTAAAATAAGTTAATTATTTTATAATTTACGGTAAATCGAAAATAAAATTATATTTGCGTTTTTTTATAACTTTAAAAAGTTTTATTTAGAATAAATTTAAATAAATAGTTAGTATTTATATTATAAAGATTTTTTTTACGAAAAAAATCTTGTTATTAATTTTAAAGTTAATTAAATAACGTTTTTTATTAATTTACGTTTTTTAACGTTTTTGCGTTTTTAATTTATTTAACGATTATTAATATTCGTTAAGTTGGTTCGATTTTTGCTTTTATTATATTTAAATCCAGCGAAAGTAAATTTCGGATATTTTTATTTAATATAATTTTTAACGGAATTATCTTAATCGATAAATATTATAATAAATTATGTGCAAAATTTAATACCGGTATATATATGCTTTAATTATTTTAATATTTATTAATATAAAAGTATAAATATTAATTTAATTTTTAATTTATAAGTTCGATAACTTTTTAAATTTATAACTATAAAATGTTTTTATAATAATATTTTATACCGGTAAATTTGTTTATTTTAATTAAAAATTAAAAATAAATTATTTTGTATTATTATTAATTTAAATAACGGATATTTTAAGGAAACGATATAAATATTAATAATATTAACTAATTAAAGTTTCGGTAATATTTTTTTTAATAAAATTGTTATAATCTTATTAAATTTATTAATAAATATTTATATACAGTTATAATTATAATATTTTTTGATATATTTTTTCTATTAATAATAACGTAATTTTAAATATTCTTCGGAATAAAAAAAAAAAATTTTTTTCGGAATTTTGTTTCGAAACGTTTATTCCGATGGTAATTATAATAATTCCAAATATATTATTAAATATTTTGCTTAAATCGGAGTTAAGTATATTTTTATACTAATATTTTAATTATTTTGTTTTAATTAAAGTACCTAAATATTTTAAATACGTAAGTTTTACGGATAAATACGGTACGAAAAAAAATATGGTTATTAATTATTTTTTCGGGTATTATTAATTTGTTATCTTTTTTATTTAAGTTTTATATTTTATTTTTGTAACGGATAAGGTTAATTAAATTGATACCTTATGAAATATTTTTAATTTATATCTTAATCAGCATTTCGTTAATAATAACGATAAGAAAATTTAGTTATTTTAGCAGAATTAACGGTTAATTTTTTCTTTTTTTAGTGTTAATTATAAATAAATTTATTATTTTTTGTAATAAGATATTTATAACAATATTTTTTTATTAAATCGATATTAAAACGTAATATCGAAATTTAAAAAAAAAGTTAACTTATCGGATTTAGTACGTAAAGAGAAGACGTTTATTCGTAAAATATAATAAAACTTAATAATCGGTAATAATAAAAAAATTTTGTTTCTAGAATTTAAGGTAATAATATTTAAACATTTGAATTATAACAAATAGCTTTTAGTTCTAAATAAAATACGCTTTTTCTGTTAAGGTTATAATTTTCGAAAAATATTTTACGAATTTTTATTCGTTATTTTTTTGTTATTGCTAAATAATACCTTTAATTACGTTACGAAATACGTTTATTTCCATTTTGGTTAGTTAATTAGGTTAAAAAAAGGTAAAAACTGAAACTTTATAAATAAGTCGTTTTATTTTTTCGAAGGCCCGTTTTTATTTAAGTTTTATTACGAAAAAAACATCTTTTTTTAACAAACGGTTTAATAATTCGGTTATATTACTTTTATAATAACAAAATATTTGTATATAATTATAAAATTTTATAAATAAACGAATTACGATATAGTTATTAAGATTTTTAAATTTTTATTTTTAAATTACTTTAATTTTTAAAAAATTAATAAAAATATTTACGCTTATTTTTATAATAATATTAAAATAATACACTTTTTTAACGTTAAATCGAAACTTTTTAAAATTTTTTTAAAAGTTAACTTTATATAACCAATAAATAATTTTTTCGTAATATTTCTAATTTTTTTTAAGGCCGAAATAAATTAATACGTTATCGGCATAAACGTTTACGTAATAATCGAAAAGTTTATATAATTAAGTATTAATAAACGATTATTACTAAATAAGGTTTATTTTAAGTTTAAATAAAAATACTTTTTATTAAAACGTTCCTTAATAAGTTTTAATTATTATTAATTATTCCAACTTAATAACGATATGAAATTTATAAAACGTTTAACGTTTTAATAATTAAATATAATACCGTTAGGTAAAAAAATTAAAATAAAGTAATTTTTTATATATTAATTCCTTTAACGATAATTAATACAAAACCGGCATTTTAATAAATAAGGTTTTAGGGCAAACAAAATTAAAGCGGCATCCTTTCGCATATATAATTCGATAAAATTTATCTTTAATAATTTATTTATTACTTCTTCTTTTAACGGGAAATATTAAACAGGCGTCCGGTAAGTAAAAAGTTCCGAAACAAATATCGGCCGGTCGAATTTTAGAATTACGTTATAGTTAGGTCGGAAATTTAGAAAAATATTAACTTCTTTTTTCGAAAAAAATCCTTTAAATAAGCGAAGGATTTTAATAAAAGCTTCCAAACTTATTTTACGTACTTCGGATCCTTATTTTCGAAAAAAAGAATTTTTCAGCCGTTATATATCTTTTATTTTTACAAAACGGTTAACGTTATAATGTTCGACTTTTTATTTTCAAAAAAAAAAAAAAATAATATTTTAAGATAACGAAAATTTGCTTTATCGTTCCGTACGAAAATCGATTTCTAACTTATTCGTAAACGAGGTAATAACTGCATTATCCTTAACAATTTTTATTACGAAAATAGTTAACTTAATATTGTATATATCCGGTATATCTTTTTTATCTAATATACTTAATAAAATACTAGGTACGGATATAAATGATAATATGGGGTTATTTTCGAGTTTTTTTCTATAAACATCGAAAATTTAATATTATTTATCAACTTTTTCCATAACGTAGTTACGTCGGTTAACGTTTGTTTAAACCTTAAAGTTAACGTACCCGTTTAATAAATATCGGGCTGAAAGTTTAATCGTTAATAAAAATTTAGTTAAAGTTATAAAGTTATCGAGCTAAATAATACTTTTATTTTTATAATTTAATAATAAATTATATTTTTTTATTTAGTTAAAATTAAAAAAAGGTTATAACGTCCCATACAAGCTTGCGAGCCAAACAAGCTCGCAAACCGTTTTTGTCAATATCTTAACTCCCCAATTTCAATTGTTAATTTCTTAATACTAACAATATGGAGCGTCTTATAAAAGAATCTAGGATGAATTTAGCCATTCAGGCTAAAAGACAAAACCAGAAATTAAGCTTTAAAAAGCTACATTTTATATATAATATCCCCGAATCTACTTTGAAAGCCCGATATCACGGTCGATACGCCCGAACCGACATTATCTCCTAATTGCGAAAATTAACGCCGACCGAAAAGAAATCTATTATCGAAAAGGTCCTTAACTTAAATACGTAAACGTTTTTTATCCGACTTTAATACGTTAAAAATATGGCCAATATATTACTAATCCAGCGCATTACAAAACGTATTAAAATTAACTAGACGTCGAACTTTATTAAACGGCAAAAAAAGTTCCAAACGCGTTTAAATCGGAAAATCGATTATTAACGGGTTTTATACGAAAATCCAGAAACGTTTCGTAAATAATTTAAACTTGTTCGGATTATAATTACAAAATATGGCATCGCAAAAAAAGATATTTATAATTTCGACGAAACTAAATTTTTAATAAAGCTTTTTATGGTAACGGATATAATAATTACTAATACCGAAAAACGTAAAAAATTTAAATAAGTATAATAAGAAAATAAAAAATAAATTATAATTATTTAAACTGTTAATTTTTAAAGTTAAACTATACCGCTATTTATTATTATAACGGGAAAGAATTATCTTAAATTTTAATACCGTAATAACTTATTACCAACAGCCGATTAAAAAATTACATTAAGTAATAATAGCTAGATAATAAATAAATTAAATTTCGAATAAATCCAGCATTTTAATAAGTATATTCGAACGCGTACGAAAAATTCAAAACGTTTTTTTATCTTCGACGGCTACGAAAGTTATTATTTAATAAAATTTAAAAAATATTACGCTAATAACAACATTATTACGTTTTATATACCCGCGCATTTTTCGTATCGACTTTAACTATTTAATATATCTTATTTTTCTGTTTTAAAACGCATTTATTTACGGTATATCGAAAACTTAATATAACGCCATCATACTTACATTATCAAAAAAAATTTCCTTACCGGCTTTTACGACGCGTTCCAAGCTATTATAACGTCCGATAATATCAAATCTGGATTTGCAAAAGCTAGGTTTATTTCATTCGATCCTAATACCGTTCTTTCCGAATTAAAGGTTCCTTTAATTATACCTACGCCGACCGTCTCCCCGTTAACCTTTACCGGTTTTATTCGTTTCCCGCCTGCAAAAACCCTTAAAAATATTAAGGAAATAACGAAACAAAAATATTATTTATAAAAAAAAATTAAAAACTAATAAAGTAACTCGTTAAAACAAAAAATAATTAAATCGGTTAATTTTTTAACCAAAAATAACTTATTACTTTTATACGAAAATATTCTTTTTCGGGAAAAAGTTACTTAATTACGCAAAACGAATTATATTTTAAATAAACGTTATAGGACTAAAAATAAACGTTTTTAAAAAGGAAAAATACTTATTATACAAAAAAAACAAACTTTTTTGGTTTAAAAAAAAGGGGGTGATAAAAAAATATAACCAACAGCAGCTGGAAAGGATTATCGTAAAAGGGTTAAGACCAAGGAACGGAAGTATGGCGTCTGCGGGAAGCCTGGACATAATGCGCGTACTTATGTAAAAATTGTAGATACGTCTAGCAAAAAAAAATCCGATTAATTTGAATTAATGCGATATATTGTTATTAAATTATTTGAATTTGTTGTTACGAGGTGCCAAAAAACGGCTCGCGAGCTTATTTGGCTCGCGAGCTTGTGTGGGACGTTATTTAATATTCATAATTTAGAAAATTTAATTAAAAAAACGTTATCCGTTAATTTCAAATATTATAATTATTTAAGCTTTTATTTAACCGGCAGGTTATTTCCGGTAATCTCATAATTAAATTAATTTTTTTAGCCGGATAATATAAACTTATAATCGCTTTTTCGTTTACTTAATAAAGAAAAGATTAACGAAAAGTTAAGTTTATATTTCGGTATTACAAAAAGCGGTAATACGTAAGTTAATTTTATTTACTTAAATTTATATAATTTTAATAAAAATTTTGCATTTTTTAGAATTATTTATTTTTGTTATTATTAATATAAAAAGGATTATCGAAAAGTTTTCCGACGGTTTTACTCTTTTTTCAATTCGTTGGAACTAAACGAGTTTTTTATTATTTTTACCGTAATAACCTTTTTTTTTATTAGGACAATTATTAGCTTTATATCCTGTTTTGCCATAGTTAAAGCATATGCTAGCCTTTTAATAAATCTCTTTTTTTAGTTTTCGATAAAGGTTTGCTAGTATTGTCTAAGATTTTCGATTTACCGGAATTATTATTTAAGTAAGGTTTTTTATTTTTATTTTTCGATTTATTAAAATCGTATAATTACGGTTTACGTTTTTGCTGGCATTTTTTATAAGTAAGTTAATTATTATAAGCAATTATAACGATATAGTTATAAAACTTTTTATAAATAACGTTAAAATTATAACTATTTTTAAAAAGATATAAGTTAAAGTTTAAAGAAATATATTTTTATAAAACTTATTTTTATTCGTTCTCGGTGATTTTGGCTTTTTAAACGAAAACGTTAAATTTAAAGATAAAATCGTAATTATTTTAATTTTTGCTGGGTTTAAAGGTAAAAATACGAAAGGTTTTTTTAGTAATAAAAGCTTAATTTAAGTTGTAATATAATAATTCTAATATTTAAATTATTTTAATTACGTAAAAAAAAATCATATAATCGATCGATAATAAATCTTGATTAATTATTCGGCCATTTTTAAAAAAAAAAGCTTATTAAATAAATTATATAAATTTTTTTATTTTAAAAGATTAATTTATTTATTTCGAACTTATTTATAACTTTACGAATTTAAGCATTAAGTTTAATTTTATTATCGTTAGACTTAGTTAAGCCGTTAACGTAAACTTTTTCCTTTCGGTTATAGTTAAAATTTGCGTTATTATTTCCTGTAAATTTATAGAAAACGGGCTATATTATTATACTGGTAAAGCGAAATATATTAATTTTACCAAAAGCGTTATTAATTATGTTTTTTCGGCAAGGGCGGTCGGCGTTATTAAAAAAAAAATAAAGAAAAATAATAGCTTTATTTAGCCTAAAAACGAATAATTTCGTTAAGAAATTTTTAAAGTTTTTCTTAAATATCTTGATTATCGTTAAATATCTTATTAATTAGTTACTTATTAAAATCGATTTTTTAATAGTTATAATTTAAATTTTAATTTAATAAAAAAATTTTTCTTTACGGATTTAATTTCATTTTATAATACATCGTTTTTTACCGTTTTTTTAAAGTATTCGTTATTTTTTATATTTTGGTTTGAATTTTTAAAAAATATTTCGTTTTTTGCATTTTTAATTTTATTTTTAATTAATTTAAGTTACTTTAAACGTTAACTAGTTAATAAATAATCTTTCTTAATAAATATTTAATCTTAATGCTAATTAATTTAGATCTTAATTTTGGGTCTGGTTTAGGACGCATTATTTTTCGTCGTTACGTATCGACGTAAAAAAGGTATGGTATCTTATTTATTAATTACTAGACCAGCGAAAAAGGGAATAAACTTAAAATAATATTACGGCCAGCGAAATATAACATAGTAACTAGTTTATTAACGCTATAAACGAAAATTCTAAACTAAAAAAAAAAGAAAAAAAAGGCAAAGTTACAAAACGCGTAAAGATCTACAAATGTTCCTACTCTCTATATGGCAGGTGGCTAGTTTATGTGGCAGCTGTCAGCCCTATGTGACGGTTGCCGGCCTCACGGTTTGATCTTGGTGGCTGCCGTCACAATAATAACCCCCTTTACTAATATTTTCTTTAACTAATATATATATTCTAATAGGCCCTTATAATTAAAGGGATTTCTACTGCCGCTAAAACTATTTAAATCTTGTCGGCGCTCTTAAACTTTTAAGCTTCCGTTTAAAATTTTATTATAATGCTTTTATACGTTTTAAATCGTAATATTTTTCGTATATATAACTTATATACTTTAGCTTTTCGTATAACGGCTATAGGCTTAACCAATTATTAAACTTAATCGTACGGTTTATGTTAACAGTGGTATCGTGGAAATCTAAGCAATAAAAAGATAATTATATCTAGTAATAGCAGATAACCGTAAGTAATCTAGGTAACCAATTGTTATTACAAGCTGGTACTATCTAAGTTATGGAAATAATAAGCGTATATATATTTGTCTTGGCTTGATATACTCGAACTGGCTCGATCCATCTATAGTAATCAAATCTCGTTAAGCCCGTCGAGCCCGTCGAATCATTTCCCTTATTCGATTAGCTTAAAGCGCCAAGTCCTATTTTCTTTATTAAACTTATTAAGCCGGTTACGTAAACTAAGATTTTTTATCGGAAATATTTATATATCTTTTAACTGTTTGGTAATAAGCTAAGTTCTTAAGTTATAATATGATTTTTTTCTTTTTAAAATTTTTGCCCTTAAAAATTAATTTGTTTATCGTATCGTTTAATAAGTAATTTTCCTTTTTTTATTATTATTTTATTTTTTAATTTAATTATTATATTTAATCGAATTAAAAAGTAACGATTTTATTATAAACGTAATAACGTTTTAATTTTATCGAAACGAATTAACCGTCTTAGTTTTAATATATTTTTTAACCTTTTTTATTTTCGTTATAAATTTAAAAACGAAATTTATAAAGTTTATTTTAATTTTAGAAAATGTTTTTATTATATTAAGTATATTAATTTTTATAACTTTTTTAAATTTTCCGAATTAAAATATCGGAAGTTAATAAATAAAAAGAATTAATTAAAGCTTTAAAAACATTTTGCCGAAAAAGAATTATTTAAGGTTTAACAGCATTTTAACGAATTATTTAATCGTTTAATCCGGTTTCGGAATTAAAAAAAGTTATTATAACGGCGTAGGATCGAAATATTATATCGGGGAATTTAAGATACGAAAACGATAAAAAAATTTGAACGTTTAAAACGGAAATAAAGGTAATTAAAAGCCGAAGTAATTATATTTACGTAACTTTTTTTTTTATTAATTAGTTTGATATTAAAAAAACGGATTAGGTACCGTTAAGTAGCATAAATTAAAATTTTAACTTTGACGGTTTCGACGTTATTAATAAAAGTTCTTTAAAAAACGTTAAATATTTATAAGGTTTTTTATAAATTTTTAAATATTTTCGGAATTTAAAATTTTTTTTTTATTTAATTAGGTATTAAATAAATTTATTTTATTTTCATATATTTAGTATTTTTTTTATTTCGTAAATTAATACGTTTTTTATAACTTTTTCTTTTCGTTTTATGTTAATTTTAATCGTATTTGCTAATAATTTAAATAAGGAAATATAAAAAACTAGATAAAATTTGATTTTCGGTAATAACTTTAATTTGTAATTATTTTTAAATTTTTTTTTTAATAATTTTATAAATTAATATATTTAAAATTAAGGTTTTTATTAAGTTTTTTAATTTAGATATTTTTAATAATTAAATAAACTATTTTTTGTTTCGAAAAGGTTAATTTTTTTAACCTTTTTTAATTATAATATTTATTTATTTAATTACGTACGAATTTAAATTTTGTTTTTATTTCGGTATATAATTATTTTAATTATTTTAATATTAAAATTATTTTAACGTTAATTAATTTTTCGTATAAATTTTTTTTAAATTTTTAATATAAAATTAAAATTAATAATTATTAACGTCGTTTTAATATTTTCGTAATAATTAATATTATAAGTTAATTATATAATTAATAATTTTTCGACCTAATTATTTTATTTGTAATTAATATAATATCGTAAATACGTTTTTAACGTTTAATTAATCTTTTTGGTTTGTTCGTTTATTTACGATTTAAATATGCTAAATAATTTATAATTTAATTTAAATTAAGTTATTAATTTTTTTCAAAATTTTAAAATAAAGGTTATGCTTTTATTTAATATAATTTCCGTTAAAAGTTTATAAATATTTAGGATATATAGAAAAAAAATATAAACGAATTATTTATATCGGTATTTTCGTTATAAAATAAGAAATAAGAAAAATTTGTAAATCGATTAACGATTATAAAGATATTATCGTAATATATTTTTATAATTAAATCTTTTAATATAAAAAGTTTAATAATAAAATTAAATATAATAAAATTCCATAATTATTTTATAATTAATAATAATTATAATTTTCCGTAAAGCTTATATCGTCGTATTTTTGCTCTAGCGTAAATATCGTATTATTATATTACCCTTTATACGGTTAATTTTATTTTAGGAAAGTAATATATCCGTTATAAACGTTTTAAGGTTTTATAAATCCTTAAATATTTATATAATTAATATTTATATATATTTTATATTAATTTTTTTGGAATTTTTTTAATATTTAAATTTTATTTATTCGTTATTTTTCGAATAAATTATTATTATAATACTATATACGTTAATATATATTAACTAAATTTTTTTTCATAATAATAATTCGTTATTATCGTAAATATTTTTCGGATATTATATCGAAAATTATTATTATATTTTAACCTTAAGTTCCTTTAAATTAGGTTATTTATTAAATACGTTTGCTTTATTATTTTTTAACTTTTTACGATAAATAATAACGTAATTAAATTTAAAAAGGTATTTTGCGTAATGTAGTTATTTTCCGATTAATTTTTATGTCGTAAAAAAGTATATAATATTTTTATAATCCGTATATTCCTTAATTTAATATATATTACCTTTAAAATAATATTTAAATTCTTTAAAAACGTTAATAATAATTAAGAATTTTTTATTATATATAAAATAATTTAATTCGGCTTTATATAATTTATAAAAATAAAAAGTAATAAAGTAAAGATTTTTTTAATTATTTCGATATTTAATTATTATTTTTAAAGCGTAATCCGAAACGTTAATTTTTAACTTAATTAATTACTTTAAGTTATATATAATTAATATTAGTTTATTAATTAAAACGTTTTTAATTTATTAAAAAGTTTTTTATTTTTTTAATATTTATTCGAATTATTTTTCCTTTTTAATAAATTTTATTAATAATATAATTATTTGACTAAAGTTGCATATAAATTTTTTTATAATAATTAGAAAATTTAAAAAAATTTTATATTTTTTTAACGTTAATAAATTATATTTATTTATTAATTATTATAAATTTTTTAAAATTTATCTTAATATATTTAAAGGTAATAATATATCCTAAATATTTTATTTTTTATTTATAAAAAATGCTTTTTTCGGCGTTAACTAAAAAATTGGCATTATATATTATTTATAAAATTTTGTAAATTTATTTTATATATTTTTTTAAGGTTTCGAATAAATTAAAATATTATCGAAGTAATATATAACGAAAATGTCTAAATATTTTCGTAATACGTAATTAATTATTTGCTAGAAAGTTGTCGGTACGTTCGTAAATTTAAAAAACATAATAAAATATTCGAAAAATCCGTACTTAATTTTAAAAATTATTTTTTATTCGTTACCTAATTTAATTCGTATTTGGTTATATTTTTCCCTTAAATTTAAAAATATAAATTATTAAATTCCGTATAAGTAATCTCTTATTTCGGTAATTAATAATAATGAGGTTTTATTTTTAACGGTAATATTATTAAATTATTTATAATTAATAACGAATCGTAATTTTTTATTTTTCCTTAATACGAAAAATATTAAATATTTTATTAATAATTTGGAATATTATATATAACTTTTTTTTAATTTATTTTCGAAATAATTACGTAATATTTTTAATTTTAATTGGTTTAGGTTATAAATAAGGTAAAAAATAATCGTTTCGTTATTTTTAAAAATTATTTCGTAATTTTATTCGTTATAAGGTAATAATTTTATTTTAAACTTTTTTAAAAATAATCGTTTATATTTATAATATTTTGAAAATATTTTAATTATTTATTTTGGTAATTTTTTAAACTTTAATAATAAATCGTTATTTATTTACCGAAATCGTGCTATAAGGTTTTTAATAATATATCGTATTTTTTTAATATACTTTTTTTTTTTTTGTCCTTTTAAATAGTAAATTTTTTATCGTATTTTTATACTTATATTCGTTAATTATATTAATCGAATATTAAAATCTTTCGTTATTTATATTTTACGTATCGGTAAAAAGTAAAACGAAATTTACTTAATTAATTTTTTAATTGATAATTAAATTATATTGTTTTAATTATAATAAGCCGAAAATTATGTCGTAATTTTTTATTAAAATAATATCGAAATTAATAAAAAAAAAATTTTCGACGAAAATTTTAAAATAATTAATTTTACGTTTAACTTATTCGTTATCGTAATTAAATATTTAACTTTCGACATTTTCGATTTCGTAAAGATTTTCCTTATTTCGCCATAATAATTATAACTTATTTATTATTTCTAGTACGATATAATTTTCTTAGATAGTTCCGTAATTTATTATTACGGTATATTTTTTTAATTCGTATTTATATTATAAATAATTTTTTTCCTACCGTTTTTATAACGTATAGAACGTTTTTTAAGGTATTATTATTTATCTTTATTCTTTTTGCCAACTTAAAGCTTTTTTATAAATAACGTTAAATTTTTAAATTATTTTTATATTTAATAATTCGTTTTAAAAGTTATTCGTTTAACTTTTGCAATTATTATAAGTATTTATTTTATCTATATAACGTAACTTTTAAATAAATAATTTGTTTTTAAAAAACCTTTTTAATAATATATTTTAATTTTACAATTTCGTTTCCGTAAAAAAAAATTTTTTTTTTTTAAAAAAAAAGCGCGTTATTTTATTAAATTTTCAGTAAACGTTAATTGGAATTATAAATTCGTAATTATTTTTTAATAATATTTTTTTATTATTTTTTAAATTAACTTTTTTTGCGTTTAATAATTATATTAATTATGGTAATAAAAAAGGTTTTTTATAAAACAATTTTTTCTTTTTGGCCAACTTTTAAATGCTGCTAGTTAATCGATTTCGTTTTAAGTCGTTATTTTTCGCAGGTATTAATATTATTTTTGGGTTTTCGGATTATTACTTATTTAATCGTTAAAATTAAAACTTTATTACCATATCTACAGAATTCGTTATATAATATATTCCTTATAATTTTCGTATATTCCGTATTAATATCGTTTATAATTAACGGCATAAAACTTTTTATACCGATCGGATTTTTTTAAATATAAGTTTTCGTTTTATTTTCGGTATTCCTTTATTTAAACGTCGAATATTACTTAATCGTTTTTTTTTATCGTTGTTATAATTAAAGAAATAAATTATATTTTTTAAGTTTTTTTTATTTTTTATATTTTTTAAGTTTTTTTTATTTTTTATATTTTTAAAATTATTTTATAAGGGTAAGTTTAATAAAAATAATTTTTTTAATTATTATTTAAAATAACTTTTTAACTTTTTTTTTAAATTTTATCGTATTTTTAGTAAAAGGTTATAATTATTTCGGATATAAATTATATTAATCGTTTTTTTGTCGCTGATTTTTTTCCGGTATTAACTTTCGGAAATTAAAATTTATTATCGTAATTATTTTTAGTTTTTATATTATTATATAATATATTTTTATTTTCCGCAGTTATAATAAATAATTAAACTTTTTTTAAATTAAATAATTTTTAATTGTATAAATTTCAAATAAATTCCGTAAAAAATCGGAAACGAATCGGGTTTTTTTTTAGTTAACTTTAAGATAACCTAATTTCGGAATAAAATATCTTTTATTTTTTTTTTATTTTTTAAATTATCGGTTATCGATTTAACAATTTTGGCAATATATTTATTAAGGCTTATAATCCGGGTTTTTTTAATTAATTTATTTTTAACGTTTTTTTTAATCCTTTATAAAATATATTAATTATAATATCGTTTTCGTCGTTTCCGTATTCGGTTTTAATAATTAAGTTTTTAAATATTATAATATATTTAAATATTAATTTTTTTTATCGTAATTAAAAAAAGTTTTGGGTTACGTTTTATTTTTTATCCGGATTAATTAAATTATTTCGAAATTTATTTTCGAAATTAATATAATATTTAAAATTTTCCTTAATAATTTTTTTATCGGATTTTTTAATTAATAAATAATTTCGCATAATAAATTTAAATTAATTTACGGCGTTTTTAATAAAATAAATTATTTTAACAAAAGTTTAATTTAACGGGTTTTTTAATTTTAAAATTCGAAAATACGCCTTAACTTAAATAAAAAATATTTAAATTTTTTTTATTATAAAATTCGAGCTTTTTAATTTTAATTTTAATAATTATTATAATCGGTATTTCGATTTTAAATTAATTTTAAAATTATTTAATTTTATTTTTAAATCGGATAATTTTTATTTAAAGTTATTAAATAACGTTATTTACGGTATTAATCGATATAATAATAATATTAAGTATTATTTAAAGTTTAACGATATTATTAAATAAAAATTTATAACGTATAACGGTTATAAATTTAATTATCCGGTTTATATTAATAATAATATCGTAAAAATTTAAGTAATAAAAAATAATTACGTTTAATAATAATAAATAACCATAAATAATTTAAATAATTAATTATTATTATAAATTAATATTATTTAAATTATAAAAAAAATAAACGTATATATATTTATCTTAGTTCGATATATTCGAATTAACTCGATCCATCCATAATAATTAAGTTTCGTTAAGCCCGTCGAGCCCGTCGAATTACTTCCCTTACTCGATTGGCTCGAAACCCCAAGCCCCATTTTCTCCACTAAACCCATCGAGCCGGTTATGTAAGCCAAGACCCTTTATCGGAGATGTCCACACATCCTCCGACCATCTAGCAATAGACCAAGTCCTTGGGTCATAACATTTCGGTAATCATAACTTTTTTTAATAACTTAGTTAAGTATTAATTTCTTTTCGCTCGGCGTTAAATTTCGTATATTTGTTAGTGATTAGAATATAATGATATAATGAAGATATCGAATTAAAAGAGCAGAATACGAAAGTCTGCGGGCTAGCTAGCTATATATGGGGCCGCCAAGGTTGGAGACCTTAGCGTGCCAAAACAACCCACATAATCCCTAACAATATTAAGAATAATATCGATTTAAACGTATTAACCGTTATATTAGATTTTTAAAGTAAATTCGGAGAGGTTATATATAAAAGATAATTTTTAAAGTTAAGTTTTAAATCTGGTTTTTTTTAATTTAAATACTTAAATTTATTTTAGTTTTTTTCTTTTTTTTTTTTTTATAAAACGCTTTATATTATTTATACTAAAAATTTTATAAATACAGTTAAAAAATTAATATTTTTTATCTAGCTCGTTTTCTTATTTAATAGGTTAATTAAATAGAATTAACATTATTATTATATATAATTAGTTCGATTAAATAATTAATTTAATCGTTTCGGAAATTTCGTAACATTAATTTTAAATTATAATCCTTTATTACTTTATTATTTATTTATTAATTCTTTATTAACTTTTAAACCCTTCTTTAATCGGTTTTCGTATTTATGTATATTATTTATAAGTAATCGATTATTGTAAACCTTTTAAAATTATTATTTAAACTTAAATAAATTTATTTTATCGGTAAAAAAGCGTTATTTAAATTCTGTTTTATATATTCGTTATGTTTTCTTTGAAAAATTTTATATACCCGGTTATAATAAAAAAGTTATAAAGTTTTAGTTATAAACTTATTTATCTTCGGTCGTTATCTCGAAAATATTTATCGAATAACTTACTTAATTAACTTTTTCGATTTATAAAGTTTTTTCGAAAAATAAATTAGTTATTTATATTATTTAACGAAAGCGTCTTTTTAAATAAAAATTTATATCGAACCGTATAAATTTTTCATATTATAAAAATTCTAATTAAGCTTAATATAATTCTATAAATTATATTTTAAGCTTTTATTTTAAATTCGGTTTTTAATTTATTTAATTTTTAAAACTATTATAAATAATTATAAACGTTATCGATACGGTTGCTATTATAGCTATTGAAATATATAAACAATTGTTATTAATATACAGCTTATATTATTTTAACAACGGTTAATTAATTAATAATAATGAGAATTAAACAAATAAGATAGGAAATATTAGTTATATTATATTAGTTAACTAGTTATCAGCGCTCTAAATCGCGTACTGTACTTTTATGTACTCTAGTTACGTGAAGTACATATTCCGATCAAAGGGAGTCTTTCCGTATATGGGGTGTATTCGCACCCCCTGCTGGCTGACAAAATATTACTATATAAGGAAACGGTCTTAATTGTTTCTGTCGCTGATCGCTCCTAGGTTTCGGTATGTTCTTGTAGGTGGCAAAGGTGTTAAAGGTGCGAAGGTCTAGCTACGTATACACAAATAGTAGGGCTGTCGCGCCTATACCCCGTTACTCTAATGACCCCCCATCAACAATTCCTTTAGCCACCACACGTATCCTAACAAGTATGTTAAAATTAATAAACCTTTTATTTTATCTCAGTTTTTAAATAAGTTTAATAGTATAATAATGAAATATTCCCTTTTCTTCCTCCCCTGTCACCTTGTACTAAGATATATATGTAAGCCCGTTCTTTGTAATGCCTTTACATTTTAATACAAGAACAATGTCTTTATGCTGTCTTACTCCCATTCATTCGTCGTTCAGAGCCAGAGCGATGTCTTCCTTAAACATGTTGGAACTTGCTGTGCTTGTAGCCGCCTGCTGTCTCTCCTACGTACGTCCTAAGCATACTCACCATTTTCCAATGGGCCTGTCATTGACCTGCTTAGTTTGCATTTATTATTGTTAGAAGAGCATATTTCCATCCGTACAGCGAAGTTCCTGGTCCATTTCTTGCGAAGGTAACCGGTATATACTCAGCATATCACTCATGGAGAGGTACTATGCACCTCGACGTGCAAAGGTGCCATCACAAATATGGTTCCCAGCCCGTTCATCATCGTACCGTAGCTCGGACGTGCTCACATTCTTTAGGCCGCTTAATACGATATGCACCAAACCAGATCCTCTCATTGTATCCTCCGGACATGTCAGGTGAGTAACTGTATTCATTAGGTTTCTTCATAAGTAGTGGCTTACGAAAACCAAGCAATTTATGGTCATGGCGCACCATTCCGAAAGTCGAAAGGCTATGAGACGATGATACCAATCCCTGACGGCTGGAGCACCATGACCTCCATCGACAAGACATTGCACCACAACCTACGCAGAGTATTTAGGTCCGGCGTAGGTGCTGATTCCTTGGCACGCTATGAGCCAGCTATACTTCGGAACCTCAAGATCTACTTTTGTGAATTGCAAAAAGAGAAAGATCTAGAAGGCTGGAGCTTTGCGGCTGATATGAGAGAATGGAGTAAGTAACAGAACTGAAATTCCAAGACCGTGAAGTACTGACCGAGCCACGGACCTCTGTTTGGGCTTTGACACCATGGCAGATTTCGGATTAGGCTTGAAGACAGACTTGCTATGCAGCTCTGCTAGGGAGTTTGTGTTCCCCGCCCTGCACCTTCACGAAAAGAAAATGGGCCTCTGGGAACAGCTGCCCATTCTCAATGATGTCGGAATTGGGAATTTAACTGGCATATTATTGGCCCTTGTTTCGCCCCAGGCAAGGATGTTTGCGAAGTGGTACCAAACCTTCTTGGATCAAGCTATTGCTAACAACACTTCTGAAAGCCGGGGAATATTTGGTCCTGTTATCCAAAGCGGCCAAGGGGTCATAAAAACTCCGGGTCACAACCGAGCGCAGATGATTGGAGAAGGGGCTTTTAGCACTTTCTCCTCTGCCGATGCGTACGGAATGATGGTTTCTGGTTTCCTGCATTACCTCTGCCATTACCCGTACGTATACGAAAAGCTCGCTAAGGAGATACGAAGTATGTATATGCCTGGCGAGGACATCGTTTGGAATAGCAAGCTTGAGTCGAGTGTCTACCTCCGTGCCGTTATCAATGAGGTTATGCGGCTGCTTCCTCCGGCTTGTGGGGTTCACTGGCGAGAGTGCGAGCGCGCAGGCGTTACGATCGGCCCTGATCAGGTGCCCATGGCCGTCGGCAGCGACGTGGGAATGAGCCTCTTCTCCCTATTCAGGGACGGCAGCTTATTCCGCGAGCCTGTCCGGTTCTGGCCGGAACGCTGGATTCCAGGTGTCTTGCCAGAAGCAGAGTACTGCATGGCTAAGAAAATGTTTACCCCTTTCTTGATCGGACCAAGGAATTGCGCAGGGGGCCACGTCGCGATCATGATTGCCAGTATCGCGTACGCTTACATCATAGTGAACTACGACTTCCGACTTGGCCCAAAGCAGCATTCAACGTGCTCTCATGTCTGGTCGAACACTCCCGAACAGACTGGCGCGGAATTGGAACTGAGGTTCGAGAGCCATTATTCTATTGCGGGTTGGAAGAGTGGTCCATTCATTCAGTTCAGAGCGAGATGATCTGATTCATGACTCTAGAGCCCAAGGCAGGTGTGGAGGCGAGCGCGAGAGGGTACAACCGTTATGAATGGCTGCTAGCGGTCCCGAGAGATGCTGCCTTTCCCGAACGGCATCTACATATTTCACTGTTGTTAGTTTTCCGCTGATGAATACAAAAGAAGGCACCTGTACTGTGCCAATTCTACGAACCTACAACGGAATGCTGTTTAACCTTTCCTGGGCGGGCAATTTCACACCCGTCACACTCACCAGGAAGCAACTGCACAGCTCGTAACTATATATTAATATCGAAGAAACTTTAAAACGGTAATCTCACTTACTATAGGCAATCCACTAATATATAATGCTTTACGGCTCCGGGCAAATTCAACGCTATTCGGGTGGTTCTTAAAGCTGTAAAGAAGGGGCCCTCTTCTATGACATACCCCTATAAAATAAAGTTTCGGAAATACTCGTATGACGATGTTTGCTGAAAGTGGCATATCACATATACTTAATGTATGCGTGGCACAACTGCCGCAATCACTGCTCTAAGGGCTTCTTGTCAGACATATTCTGTGACTCTACGACAGGGGATCAAACCGCGCCATAGCGCCTAACATCTACCTGATCATAGCTCCCATATCACGAACAGTTCTGGCGACAGCTTGGATGGTAAATAGGCTTAATGCGTGAATACTGATCAGTTCTACCTATCGTTTCACACGCTCAATGAACCAATACACAGAATTCGATGGGGTCTAGCTGCCCTGTGCGTCGGCGAAGCAGAAAGCTCACACTCCATGTTGGGTCCGTATAGGTAATACCTTCGCATGCCTCTTATACGCCAGTTATACGGTGGTATGGTAATGGATTACGTAATGCTGAAGGACATACGAAATCTCACTGTCGGAGACCGTTATTATTAGACCCTCTCCAATACAACATCATTGCCACCCATTCTTATCGACTGGTTGGTGCAGGTTCTGAGTTATTCAGGTCTTAATTAACGGCTTGCGTGCAATGTCACGAAGGTGTACCGTCATAGTCCTTCCCTGAACATGCAGGGTGCTGCTCGCTCGTATATTACTGGTTAAAACATCGGAGGCGGGGAACTAAATAAGACATACACATGTCTTACCCTGGTAGGTCCTCTCCCAGTATCGGCCTGATGCCGGGGTATTCTGCTGCGGTACTTTGGAGTCACAGTGGTGAATACTGCTCGGATGTAACGCTTACCATGCTTTATCCAAAACGACTACTACCCTCTACTTCCATCTTTGAGATAGCATAGCTTAGTGCTGTTATTGTCCGCGAGCCACTCATATCTTAGCGATGTCTTGATTTCAAAGCGTCCAGCTGTGTGTATCTTATCATTTGCTGATCGGGATAGGTCCAGGCCTCTTCAGGGCTGTCCACTGTGGGTTTCACTGCCAATGTGAGCCCTTGGCAACGGTCTCCCGTGGCGCCTCTTGCTTACTAAAGGTTAAATGTGAGGGTGACATGCAGGACTGGGCTGAATACAGAGCTTATGATTGATCTGCCTGCTCCGGGAGAGCTACAGCGAGCAGCGACTGTCAATACTGCGATAATTCTTAGAACAACCACCAAGGCTGGTTCCAGGAAGGCAAGAGGATGATCATCCCTGTGAGAGGCCTATTTGCCTTCCTTTACTCCTTACGGTTTCATTTCACCCTATGTTTGGATAGTTACATCTGCGGTTGCGACGGGCTTGCTGTAGCACCTAAGCCGGAACAATCTGCCTTCCACATTACCGGCCTTCGATGACTGGAACGATTTACCGGGAGTGCTTGTACTTTCCTCAGCCGAATGGTCCACTCAGTCGCTTCGCTCTACCCTTATTCCATACCTCCAGATGACTCAGACGCCAGGTAAGCAGCCACCTAAATAACGCCTTTGCGCCCGGCGCCATCCTCGTTACCATTACCCCCATTTCGGTCGCCTCTTAGTCAGGGAGGCTCTACTGGATTAGCATTGTATTTCATACACGTTCTTCGTGGCAATAACCTTGCAAAACAAACCGACCATGTCCAATGGATTCATTGCCTTCGACCCCAATCTGGTCGATGAGAGCAGGGGTCAGAATATCTTCGTCCTATGTATAGTATTCAGCGTCCTCATCATCCTCTCCACGACCTCAAGGATTGCCATGAAGTTCTGGACTAGAATCGGACTAGGAGCCGCTGATTATTTCATTATCATATGCCTGGTGGGTACACATCTATGACATGGCCCTCTAACAAACCGACTGATGACAGCTCTAGGCGTTCAACCTGACTGCCAACATCCTTGAACTCCACGCGGTGGAGGAAGGTTTTGGTCGCCATCTCCAATTTCTCAGCAGAGAGCAAGTACTCACTATTAGGCGGTTGAGCCAGTACAACATCCTCTTCGCCAACATTGCGCTTTGGGCTGTTAAGATATCCATCTGCTTTTTTATTCTGATTCTTGTGCAAGACGTTCACCAGCGCTCTAAATGGATCATCTATGGACTCATTGCTGTAACCACGGCCGCGAGTACCGGCCAAGGTATATTTTGGGGTCTCCAGGCGAGACCACTTCGAAAGCTTTGGATGCCCGAAATACCTGGGGAGGTCGCAGGGATTAGCACCTTGGTCCATTCTATCATCGTTTTTACTGGTGAGGTCCTTGCTCTTCAGGTTGTCGAAGGAGATATACTTGAATAGCTAATATTCTGCTTAGCCATCAACAGCGTCACTGACCTGTTCTACGCCCTATCACCAATCTATTTCTTTGGGAGGTTGCAAATGAGTCTTGGGAGAAAACTTGTCGTTATCGGGCTGACTGGATCGGGTCTGTTGTGCGTCGCTTTCCCCTTTTTTCCGTCCTTAGTTTCGGCCTCCCTGAAGAGCTAGTACTTACGGAAGCCGCACCTATTGCAGAGTCTTTGCCTCATCTATCATCCGGGTTGCCTTTGATGGCGACTTCTACGATCCAGACTTCACCTGGGCTTTGCACACCGTCTATCTCTGTACCATTATAGAGCGTAACCTGGCAGAAGTCATCGCTGATCTCCCCGCATCCTTCGCCGTTCTCCGCAGCGTGCATAAAAAGGCTCATACTATCATATCTCGAGGCACGCACGACTCTACCAAAAGTTACACCAACAGTGGCCAATCCGGCTTCAGGGACATAAGCTTTCCAAGGGCTTCCAGGCGGCCCCAGTTCAGCGACAATGAACCTGCTTACCAGGAGGATGAGATACCTCTAAAGGACTCGCCTCATGTACAGAAGGACAAGAGGATGATTACATTACAGACGAGCATCGATATCCAGGCACATGCCGTTGATGCCCAGGAACTACAACAGAGCCACCAGGAGCTGGTTCATCCGTGGGACAAGACGTCATCCAATGTATAGAAAGCACGGTAGCGGATGCGCGGAACTCACTTGCGAGTGTCCTGTTAAGAAAGAGTCAGTGGGGATTTAATGTGCCATTGTTGGTGATAGGAAAAACATTCCTAGTTATATCATTCGTTCAACTCTAGCGTGTAATCTTCCTGGGCATTGTGTATGTGACAAGCTTCTCCTAGGTTAGTAGATTTGATATAATGTCAGAGGATACACCATAGCAAACTGTATCATTCTTCAATCCCGCGACGCATGTTTGACTAGAACAGGTGCTAAACATAGTTACTTGACAATTCCTTCAGGGTTTGACTACAAGTGGCTTCCCCCCCTTACTCTGCGTGATCGCCTCCCCCCTCGCTAATGACATCGCCTTTTTCACTTCCCATTCCCAGGCGGTCAAATTGTTATCCTCCGTATCATCAACCTCCCCGCCTACCTTCTTCATCATACTTGCATTGCGTTCCGGCCGGACGAGGATAGCCAGACTGTACCGGTCAACATAGCGTTGCTGCCCGGGTGCATGATTGATACGATGGACGTTGCTGCGCAGTATCCCACCGGTCCACTGGACCATCGCATCCCCCAAGTTCACGATCAAACATCCTGGCTGCGGACGGACCCAGCGCCAAGCATTTTCATCTGTCGCGGGCTTGCCGGGAGTCAGGATCTGCAGGCCCCCGAGAACGTTGGCAAGCAGCGTGATTGTGCCAAAATCGGTGTGGTGGATCATGCTAGTTCTGAGGTCTTCTGCTTGCGGGCTGGCGAATGCCTTAATGAGCCTGACGACAGTACCCGAGGGCTTGGAAGCCGCTTGCAAGGTTGTGAAAGTGTCTTGCGGTAGGGAGAGTTGGGTTGCAAGGGTGGAGCTGATCGTTGCGATTAAACTTTGGCCATGCTTGAGGAAGGAGGGGAAAAGGGGGAGGTGAGTGTGTACGAGAGGCGGGAGTGGCTGTAAGGGGGTGGTGCCCATCAGACCATCCTGGCCCAAGTTGAACCATTCAAAGCGGTCCGGCTTGTCGGTCTCGGTTTTGGCGTGACCGCGCGGCTTGAAGCTGCTCGAAGTGTTAGAAAGGGAGAGAGCGCGAACCTGAAGGCAAAGCTTGAGTTACCCCAGAAAGCTTCTTGGAATATCATGCAGATATTGCTGTTTGACATCCTCGGGAAGGTTCATGATCTCCTTACCCACTTGGAACAGCTGGTCGATCTCTTCCATCATCATCTCCCCCAGCCTATCCTCGCGTAGATCCAAAAGGAAAAAGCCAAGTTCCTGGCATGCGGCTAGCATACGTTCAGCGGTGTTCCCGTCCCCCGAGTGTAACGCTGCTAGCGAAATGGTGTACATGGGCACCGTGGGGACATTGTCTGGAAAAGGTGGGATGTCTCTGAAGAGCTTCTCGGAAGCCATAGTATTAGCCTGGCCTTGGACGAATTTGTCAATGGTGGAGTTGGTGAAGTTGTCTGGGTGTCTTCAACGAAGGAGCTATGCATAAAGAAGCCTAGCCGGGAGTTGACGGGCACAGCTCCCGATCCTGGGCTTTCGTGTGTAGGAACTCCTGCCCACATGGGAGGTAAGCATGCTCATTGGGTCGGTAGGTATTGAAGGAGCGCAGCTCATTACCCGCATGCACTAGGTAGCTTACGGGCAGCTGCTGGCGGGCAATATGCATACCTAATGTACCTACCTAGGTAGGTGTAGGTATGTAGGCATATAAGGTGACATAACAGCTTTAAAAGGTATGGATCTAGGTGCTGTGTAGAGACACATGCGGTCTCTGCTGCTTCCTGTACTTGGCACCCATTTCCTACTATCCATGGATTGGTGCTTATAGGTACAAGGATAGCTAGTGTCTAGCCGCAAACCCTTGTGCACCGTTGACCGTTCATCCGCTAGTACTTGCTGCACGCAGGCTTGAAGCCGGCTGCGCGGGGTAAATAATATTCTCTAGTGGAACCCGGCGTGCCTCTAAAAACCAACAACTTTTACAGTACATCGCCAATCCTGTTCAATTCATATTTTAACATGCGTTTCCTATTATAAGTTCTGGATTGTTTTTTTTTAGCGAACATAGAGCATGATGACCTCCACCCCTTTGTTACTCCCTGTCCAACTCCTAGTCTTCTGCGACGAACCCTTAATCTCCGAACCCGTGATTCGACGGACGCCTATTTCCACGAATCCCTAGGGCAGTGGGAGTAGATATGGGAATAAGCCACAATGGACGCGACGATCGTTTTTCTCGAATCTGTAAGGATTCTCTTGTGTAAGATACTGCCGGGATGTCTTTTTCTCTTCATCGTAGCTTGTCTATATCTCGCTCTTCAGAAGGCCCTAGCATCTTCTTCGCCAGGGAACCAAGCAACCACACAGTGCCATGGTATTTCCATTCACAAGACGCAGATCATTAGATGCACCATCTCTCACTTTCGTCTGTTTCCGAAAAAGCATCGTTTTGTCTACCCGTACTTGTCTGTCGGCATTCCGGTGCGGTCTCCGAGGTCAAATTGGTTACTTTCCGTCGACGCAACTCAGTGGTGGAAAAGGGGCCTGCTTCATGTGTCGGCCAAGGATTATCTTAACCGGGGACGAGACGGGGAGACACTCTCTGAAAATATCGACGCCTATTTGAAACTGCAGGTACTCTCCGAAACTCCCAAGCCCCCTGTCGTTCCCACCCCCCCGGGCTGGGGGACACGACACCTCTGTAGGAACTAACCCGCTCCTGTAAACAGGGATTAAACCCAGCCGCATTCCCTCAGGTGTACCTACTTACTTCAGCTCGCTTCCTAAACTACGTATTCAACCCAGCATCATTCTGGTATCTCTACGCGTCAGACAACCAGCTCAAATACGTTATCGCAGAGGTGAACAACACTTTCGATGAGCGACGGATGTATCTATTCCCGGTCTCTGGAGGCCCTGGAATGTTCAAGGCCAGTTATGCGTTAAACAAGGACTTTCACGTGTCCCCATTCAATTCTAGAAAAGGTTCCTATGTGCTCTCCACGGTAAACCCAGCTGAGGAGAAGGGCGTGTCGGTCATCACTACCATGCGTTCTTCTAAAGGCCATCCCAAACTGATAGCTCGCTGGTGGTCGAATGCACCTGCAATAGATCCATCGGAGCTGTCGCCACTCCAATCACTATGGTTCCTCGTCCGCTGGGGCTTGACAGTTTTAGTTACATGTGAGGCAACGCGCATGACCCCTTTAACCATGTCTCGGACCGGATACTAATCGGAGTGCAAAGTCGCCAGAATCTGTTCTCAAGCGATATTGCTGGCTCATAGTCATAAACTCAAAATCTGGTACCGTCCTGAACCGAGGGAGTCAGCCATTGCACGGCGACCAACTGGTGCTGAGGACTTTCTGGCGTCCATCTTTGTTCAGTATCTACAATATCTGGTTGATATGGCGCCGAACAAATTCTGTTTATCGCTACCTCGCTCTGGAGTGTCTCTGCAAGTATCGTGTCCGCATGGCTACAGTCTTTTGGAACTGCGAATTTTACGAGAAGCGAGCCCCGTTGGGCTCAACCTGAGGATACACACGCCGCAATTCTATCGCCAGATGATTACATATGATAAGTTGACCGACTTCTTGTCCTACACATTGCTTAATCCGTATGAGGAAAATCGCACTGCCTGGTCCGACAATGCACAGAGCCTGGTTGCTACAATAGAGGATCTCGAATTAATCGTGAACAACGACACCCCTAGACGAAGGCCCCATTTACATGCAACTCTTTCCGACTTGACTTGGGCTATCTTCAGGCGCCTCCGTCACGTACAGCCGTCGAAGGGAGCATATCCTGACCCTGGGCTTCCGACCACACGAGTGGGTGCAAACCCCGGAGATCAGTCAAGAACTCCGTGGGCACAGGGTGAACAATGTTTCTTAGATGACTTTGTCCTTAAAAATTACTGTCTCTTAGTACAGCTGCAGTACATGCTAGCATCATTAGGTCTCCAGTGGAGGGCATGGCTGACTGGGGTCATGGGGGGAGAATGACCGGATGAAAGACAATCCGATGCCCAGGTTCCTAGAGGAGGAGGGGCAAGCCGATCGTACCCTGGGTCTCATGGGACGGAAGCGGGATATTATATGAGGGTTGAGCTGATAGAAGAACAGCACTACGTAGGTTGTCGATTAAAACTACCTTCATACTACCGGGTCAACAAACCTCGATATGAACGCCACGTGCTAGGGGTTTTGATTTAAACCGGTTGCGGTGGGATTCATGCAACCTGTGCTCCTTTTCGAGAAGGATCACAGGAACGCCGCGACCAGCGTAGGCGAGCGGAGATGCTTACGCTTCTTGCAACGTGCCGCAGTGGGGTCGTCCGTAGACCCGGGTCCGCACTCGGTGTTGACACCATAAGTCCTGCAGTCAGCATAACTGTAAGCTTTGCATGACAGAGTTGCAATATCAAGGATTATAGAGCGCGATTGGTATGTTATTCCAAGCCTTCGGCGTGGCTTCGGGGTCTTGCATGCTTCGCAGATGTTTCGCCAGGGTAGCAGTATGCTGTGCAACCCTCTGGTCAGGCCATTCCGGGCATGTAGCTGCTCTCCGTGCCTAACTGCTTGATTTAGAGCCCTCGGTCACTTTCTACATCGGGGAGTGCCACACATCCCACACGTGCTACCTTGCAGTAATGACTTGGTTATGGGATATTGAGGGATAACCTAACCACACAATCCGGTGTGGGGCCTCAGACTTTGCACGGTCCAATACCTGTGCGTGATCAGGAGTTAAGGATGTTGAGGGGGATGAATTCGCCATGTATTGGAAGAGGGACACCAGCCATCTGCAATGATCCCACGACGACTAGCCTCTTTACATGTGTACAGGGGCCTCTGCTTAGTGACCTGCTTCAGCCACAATTGTTCGTCTGCGAACGCACACAAAAAACAACTTTATCTACAATGGTTCTTTCCTATTCTTTCGCTTCAAATGTTTTTTTCACCTCTGCTCGACTTTACTACGCTCCTGTCTGACTTTCGAGAACTCTGAGAGGAAAATGGCTGTGCCGGAGTACGGAAATAGCTCGAATGATATCATTGAGAAGTCACAGGCATCTCATGACCCGGAGGGAGAATCGAGCGTAAAAGCTCCTCCGGTTCAGCGTGAGGGCGAGAGTGACGACTACGACGAGGTTTACTCGTACCGAGATCAGCGGAGAATCATTCGACGCGTGTAAGTGCGTATCTTGGAACCCTGGAAAGTGATCTTCATTTGCACCTCTATATAGGAACCTCCAGTCATCACTACGAAATGCTCTTCGTGTCAGGAGCTAATCCATCCTATAGGGACCGACGGCTTGTCAGCGTACTCGCTTGCCTCTACATCATATCACTGGTGGACCGCATCAATATCTCAACCGCCGCCATCGCTGGTTTGAACACTGACCTCGAGCTCCAAGTGGGCACTCGCTACTCTGTCATAATTCTCACCTTTTTCGTGGCATACACTGTTTTCCAGCCACTCGGCACCGTTCTCACCAGAGAAATCGGGCCCAGGTGGTTTCTAAGCTCAATCACCTTGGCTTGGGGGGTGGTTATGATCGGAAATGGTTTCGTGAACTCGTGGCAGAGTCTCGCGGGTCTGCGGGTCTTGATTGGGTAAGTCCATCGCGAGACACGAAACGGAAGATATAAGCGACGAATGATAGCAGGGATACTAAGGTAATAACACTTTGGTATTCAACGAGCGCTAATACCGAAATTAGTGTTTTTGAAGCTGGCTACTTCCCCGGCGCAGTCTATCTGCTCAGCACCTGGTACACCCGATTTGACATGCAAAAACGTTACATGGTTTTCTACGGAGTCGGCTGCGTAGCCAGTGCGCTTGGCGGTATCCTGGCCTATGGCCTATCCCAGATGGATGGGCTGGCTGGCTTGCGCGGCTGGAGATGGATTTTCATCATCGAAGGCATCATCTCTTGCCTTGTCGCTCTCATCTCGTACATTTTCCTCGTGGGTTTCCCAGAAGAAGCTGACAAATCGTGGAAGTTCCTGAGCCAACAGGAACGCGACTTCATACTACGCCGTGTCAATCGTGATCGGGGAGATGCAATAACAGAGCCTTTCTCGTTTGGTGCTTTCATCAAGCCTGCTGCCGACTTCAAAATTTGGGTCTTTGCTTTTATATTCTTCTGCGTTACAACCGTCGGCTACTCGATAAACTACTTTCTTCCCATCATCCTCCTTGGCATGGGTAAGCTTTCGAATAATTACCTTTTCTATGGTTTTCTTCGATCTGACTCCACCCTCAGGCTTTAGCGTCGCAGCGGCTCAGTGCCTCATTGTGCCGCCGTGGGTTTTCACCGCTTTCGTCATGTACGGTCAAGCGTGGCTAGGCGACCGATATCGTCTTCGCGGCCCGATCATAGCCTTCAACGCGGTTTTGGCCCTCATCGGGCTGGTGCTCATGGGTTTCCACCACGATTATCCCGTCCGCTACTTCGGGGTCTTCCTCGTCGTAGCCGGCGCGAGCGGGAATACCCCCCCTGTGCTGACATATCAAGCTAATAACATCCGCGGGCACTGGAAACGAGCGTTTTGTAGCGCCACGTTGATAGCCTTCGGAGGGATCGGAGGGATTGCCGGCGCGCTGGTTTTTAGGAGCCAGGATCAGCCGAGGTATCTTCCAGGAATCTACGCCTCCATTGCGTGCAATATTTGCATCTTGTTCTGCACTGCCGGTTTATCTGCTTGGTTCTGGTATTCCAACAAGAGAGCGAAGAAAGGCCTGGTTATAATAGAGAGGCTGCAGGATTTCTATTACACACTTTGATTTAAGTGTTGTGGCGTTGGAATCACAGTACACTGCACATACACAACTGCGCCCGCCAACACAAACCTCTCTTTTCTTTCAATGTACTAACCTTACCATTTGTCTCGCAGCTGTCTCGCAGCTAGCCAGATAATGCCTCATAGAGCCCCTATCGGAACCAAAAGCTCGGTGAGGCAAGGAAAATATATCGAGTCATAAAGAAATGGGTAGAGATGACAGAGCTCCATTACCTCTACTTCGCGTGTAAGAACTGAAGTCCTGGCGCCATACAATTTTCGGTGCTCCCGTCCTTCCCTCCGATAATGAGCGTATAAACTAGAGTGTCACCCCTCGCGTCACAGTTACCCAGCTCTTCTCCCTCCTAAACGGATTAGCAAGTGAGGTACGAAATGCGACGAGGACTCCTAGTTTGGCCTATCGCAGCTGCTCTGTCAAGTCAGCTTGCAGCTGTTCTTACACTGAACGTGACCACCATCGGCGTGCAAGACGGCTCCTTGGCTCTAGAGTGCTAGCAGCTAGATAGCCCATTCGACCTCTCCGACCAACCAGGTACATCTGGGGCGCTGAATACAATTCTGGGCAACGGGTCAAGTATGTCTTTCCTCCCAACTATGATGGTGGTGTGCATAATGCACCACGCAGCCAGCAAGTCAATCCCATATCATTTACGGTTCCGAGTACGAACTCCTAACGGAACTCTCTATATAGGTTGGTGGCTTTTATCTCAGGACTGGCTTACATAACACTACCCGATGACGATACCACCAGCGTGCACACTTCCGGCGGCGAGTTCGGGTTGATATTTGCAGCAGACGTCGCTGAGGTAAGCGGGAAGGGCCATCGCACTCAGTACCCGAGTATTACCAGACTATCGCTTTTGTTATTGTCAGACCCAGCTGAAGATGATTAAACAATCAGGTTTTGGATTGGTTTGATCAGCTACTCAGGGGAGACCAGTTCATACATATCCGGTATCGCTTTCTCTCAGCCGCAGCTGTTTTTATATGTAATTATTTAAGGAGATATCTTTACCTTCAGTTACTCGAGAGGACCTCTTAGAGGTCAACCTGATAATAGCTTCTTTCTTCAGCCATATATGCTTCAGTGTGTGATGTCAGGGTCTCATAGTTATGCCGTCTGTGGATGGCCAGGCCCCAGCGCATAGCTTGCTGCATACGGGCACGTGTAGTGCCGAAGATGTCTTTGGAGTTCGCAGAGTTGGGACATGGACGTCAAGTGAGCTCTAAATGCGGTCGCGGGTCAAGGTCTGGGCGTAATTCTTGAGGCAGGCCTATCCAGGCTAGAACAAACAGAGAGAATAAAATGGTTTCAGCCAGCGATGACAGCTATTATCCTGCAAACAGTAGTGGGGTTATCAATGTCGATATGAAATGTATTCACCAAATTCCGTAAGAGTAAATGTCACAGTTAGGCTGATCGCGAAGAAAGGTTGCATAGAGTGTGAAAAGTGTAAATTGTCATGGATAGTTCTCGCTCCAGGGAGCAGTGGCTGGGAAGCTCTATATATAGTGTGGGAGCCCCGTAACAACATTGTTGTGGGGCGTCTACGGTTCTCTAGGGCTTGATGACTAAGCAAGCGACCCCTATTCTGCGACAGTAAACGATGCGGCTGCCAGGATGAATAATCGTACGCATATATATCCAGACTGTAGGTGACTCATCTACCATGGTTAGAGCCTGGTAGATCCAGAGCCAAGGTTGAGTGTAACAGGTTAATGCCCTCTTACTACGTCTTCGCTGGTAACCATTCAATAAGCTATATAATCGTAGAATCCATCTGGCAAGCAGATAATGGTGATCATACCAAATAAAACAATGTGGCTAAAGGCGCACCAGAATATAGTGGGTTGGTACGAAATCGACGACGAGGCAATATAGGATCAGGGGCATTCTACCTTACCGGTGAAATGTCGAAAAATAAGTTGAAATGTAGTCACCGACACTTTGATAATATAAAAAGATCATTAAAGATACGCATCTTAGGTGTGCTCATATGTTGGGATTGGTGGTGTGGTCTCGTGTTAATCATCGTACTAATCATCGTACTAATCGGACGCAAAGCGTATAGGGGGAAATCCATGAAATAATCTTGAAATAATCTTGAAATAATCACGAATTGACCAAGCCACAAACCTGCCCAGCGTTATTTTGGACCATTCTGTGAGTGTAGTCATATTGCCAGGTAAAATGTTATTTTTTCATCGTAACTATGGGTTACATCATACTTTCTGTGTTCTCGAGTCCCGTAGCAGGTTTCTGGTAGCCCAAGGAGAGCTTTCCAGGTCTCGTTGCTCTGTTGCATAGAAACAACGACACAAATAGATGCTTTTTTAGACATTATATATTAGCGCCGAGCTAATGCACAGACCAGTAGTGATATTCACATTCTCTTACGGAATAACCCTCCTTATAAATATGCCACCAGCCCCCCTCCCTCCTGAAGTGCCCGAATTCCCTATCTCTCCAGTTTCATCCCCAACTCCATCCACGGATACACTCCATTACCATACAGCCTTTCACCGTCAACGGACGACCTTTCGGTAACCTTTCTTCAGGCTCAAGATAACTATATCTTGGGGCAGTCATATTTCATTGCACCTTTGTCTTTGCAGGATGCCCCAACAACTTTCGAAGTGTGACGTCTGTGGCAGGACTAAAGAAGAGGGCGCGCAGCTCAAGCAGTGTAAACGGTGCAAATCTCGAACCTTTTGTGGTAATGCTCCCTTTCCATTG
Organism: Monosporascus sp. CRB-9-2; assembly: GCA_004155915.1. NCBI lineage: Eukaryota > Fungi > Ascomycota > Sordariomycetes > Xylariales > Monosporascus > Monosporascus sp. CRB-9-2. Next base: position 126,005 of record QJOA01000034.1, read on the forward strand.
TAAACCCTAAAGTCTCGTCTTCTTTTCTCTTCGTCCGCTTTTCTCTTCGCCTCTAATGCTAAGCCGTCGATTCCTTGCAGGCACTACCTGCCAGCGTGCAGACTGGCCCTCGCACAAAGCCTCCTGTGAAGCCAAAGCCAATAGTAAATGGTACGACGCACACCGAAAGTGCCGGGACGGGTCATCTCACTTCGGCGAACTCGAGCTCATTACATGGGAGGGCGTAGCGGAAAGCACTGGTGAACGTCTTGGGTGGGGTAACTGTCTCATATCGGAAGGACCGGCATTGAAGCGCAAATATGAGGAGGAGTTCGGTTGTGATGACTCGAGATTGTTCAAAGAGTGGCCCCAAGCGTATAGGTATTCCTCCACTAGTATCCCATACCAACATTCAACCCATTGCTGATCCAAGAACCCCTGCTCAGGTGGACCTGCTGTGGTACCGGCGGTGACATGAAATGGGGATGCGATCACCACGGCAGCGGCCCTCGCCCCTGCGAGTGCGACTATTGCCAGTATGTCCTCTGCACTCTGCCACCTACCCCCTTGACTGACCTCTCCTCTCTCATAGCATGGGCAAACCTGTGCCTGACGATGTGTTCGATGGTTCCGGGATGGAACGGCGTGGATTGACACTCCTTAGAGGCCCTGATAGGCGTTCGTATAGCCCGATGAAAGCCAGGAATGCGGAGATGGGACAGGAGTTGGCTGGCATTGTACGTGGCTGCGAACCCCAGTGAGTGGTGTTGATTAAGATGTATCTATAGCAAAGATTGTATATGCTAGCCTGACTATGATACATAGCTGAACCTGCTTTGCTGTTCCTGGTGCTTTTGGACTATACATTTCTTCACAGACAGTTAAGGAAGCAACCGAAGGTAATCTCCGGACAGCTTGCTTTGGCTGTAACTGCATCTATATAACACAACCCTTGGTCTAGCATTATCTTACTTGACAGCATGCCAAGACCCCACCTCCGGGCCATAATACTCGAGACACCTAAGATCCGATCATGGACAGGGTCAGAGAACCAGCGCGTGTGATCAATTGATTTTCGCTTAACAACCCTCCCTACTTCACTGCGAAAACATATAGGTTACTTAATCTTATATTCAACGCCCCCGAACCTACACCGTTTTGTCGTGTTAGACGGCAAGCAGACGCATTACTCCTTAGCGTACTGATCCCGTCTCAAGGCAGTACCTGATTCTATTCAGATACTCGCCAATTGTGCGACATAAGTCCTTGGGATGAGACTCTCCGCCCTAACGCTTCATTCAGGGGTTTACAGAGTGATTGTTCTCCTGCCATATCGTGCGCATTACACTGCATTTCTTAGCCTTCAAAAGGTACGATGCAGCTTCACAGTCCGAATCGGTTGATGATATGTTTACTTGTGGTGATGGACAACTCTCACTAAATGGCTGCGCCGTGCCGTAACAGGCCAGTAAGCAACGGCACTCTACGGCAGCAAACGCCCACATGGGATGAGCTGAGGGTAGATCATCAAGCCTTGCGTTTCGTTTATTAGGGGGTGCCTTTCCTGTGAATAGACATAGTGATGTTAGGTTGGGTTGATGAACTCGTAAGCCCTGCTGTTAGCCGGACTCGGTCGCTATGCGCATTTAAACGTTGGTAGCCAAGTCAACTCACGTTTGTCATAGAATGCACCTCATGATATACGCGTCGTAAAGTACCGCATGCTTCTCTTATCTGCCAAATGCAAGCCAAATCAAGGTGCTATGCTGCGTAAGCCCCGCATAATCGTCTATTGTACTCCCTAGCCACACAACCTTTCTCCTAGACAGCTGGATGCCGCATACGACATACTTGTCAATGCCTCACTTATGCATTGTGTTTTGAGAGCCTGTAAAACAGGAGTTTCTTGTACAACCTAGGCAACGGGCTTTTGTCCCTAGCGTAGTCGCCCGCTACTTAGCCTAGAACGACCTGTTCCTAGTCAAGCCAAATGTTTGCTTCGCCAGTTCAACCTCTTGAGCAAATGTTATGCAAAACAACTTGGAGAAGCTTCCTTGACATGTTCACTGAGATGGGAGCTGTCATGAGCTAATTAGAGGATATGCGCGTCATCGAGGCGTCTACGCACAATTCCTGCGTAACCTTTACGAGGCCGCTGCGGGGTAATGGCAATATAGCTCCCTGCTCGTTCCCTCTCGTTCCCTCTTTCGGAGGAAAACGGCAAGTTTCAGACTAGTCATTAACATACTGTCACGTGCTAAGGTAGCCTTCTAGATAGGGGCTATACAGCGGTGTTAAGTGCATATATATAGGGCCCCTTTCCTCCATAGATTGGAAGGGGCAGGCGTTACTGGTCTAATCTATTGCTACCCACCCGCGAGACTGCTTCCTGCCTTCCGCGCTGTTGCAACATATATCCTATGGGATCTAATAGTGTTCCGCCATAGTGTGGGGGCCTCACACTTTTCGGCACTCTAGATCTGACATATCCTGACATATACACTTGTTGTTCGTCTCACTCTGATCTCTAACAGAAACTGACAAGAGCGTTATCAATATCAAGAACTAAGCCTCGGGCGCCGCCCTCGTGATTCCGCTACCTTCGAAATGAAAGGGGGAGGTGCAGACCGTGACACTCATGGCAAACCAGCAACCTCATGTATTAGGAGGAAAGCCTCGGGTTGTGGTGTATAGATGATCAACATTAGAAACGACCTTAATCGTACCTGAAAGGGGCAAACGTGCGTGGTGCAGCAGCTTGGGCGGCACATACTGCACTGCGCTGAAGCCGGTTTCCCCAACCATGTTATCGAAGTAGGTGCAGATGATGCATGGTTCCCTATAAGTGTATGCCTTTTTCTTTAATAGGTCGTAGGTAGTCTTAATCTAGCCATAATGTTATGCCACGCTTACACCTCAGGAGAAGCTCAGTGAGGAAGATGGGTAGGGTATTAAAATCTCCTCCTATTCGTTTGTTACCTGATGACAAGCTCTTGAAGGGGGTATATAGGGGGACTGATATAGAACTGGTGGATGTCATGGTTTTCTTTCCCAAACTTTGGAGTTTCGTGATATTGAGTACTTACAAGAAAGGACTTCCCAGCGGCTAGGCTACTTCCTCTTACAGCCAGTCGGTCAGTTTTTGTCTTGATCGGGGCTTTCCTCTGGGAAGCATCCCGGCTATAAAACCTCCGGCTCATTTACCTCGCCGTATTATAATCTTATCGACACCATGCAGCTCCTGTGTTCACGTAGCACAAAATTTCATGAGTTTGCATGGTTACTCAATTCTCTTGGCCCCCTACATGCCAATTATGCAGCAGGTAACCCGACAAACCATTGTTGTAGAAAGTTCCGAGATCTGAAAGAAGGGTAACACGCACTTAATATTCCCAAAACACGAGTAAGGCTTTGCAGGGACGGCTTTAGGTTCCAATTCAATATGAGTTTTGAATGGTATCCCCTCATGCAGTAATCTTATATACAACTTTCCGACACTTTACTAACAAGACTGTCTTCACAGGGGCTGAAACATGGCATGGTACCATGTTGTTAGGCTACAGTCATGTCTTTCCCCGTATTCATCCCCTAAGCGGTTATACCCGAATGCGTAATTCGCCCGCTCACGAGTAAGGAGGGCACAGATACCACAAGGCTAAAGTTCACCTCATTTAAAAGTATGGCGGGTACCAAACAGTTGCTCTTACATCGGGGTGTACCTGTTCCTACGAGTCCCCGTTGTACTTGATGATATCTCGGTGTTTGCTGCGTGACAATGAACATACATATTCCCGAGCTGAAGGATGTGTCATAACTACTGGAAAGGCGCGGGGGATGTGGGCATGTGTATCCCCCGTAACGACCAAGACTTGGTAACGTGACGCATGTGGCTCAGAAGCCCTGAAAAGTCCTATACCTTTGGGAGAAACCTCGACTGAGACAAGAAGGTACAGCTGGTGGTCACGGACTGCTAGCCGAACTGAAGGGGAACTGATGGGCACAACTCATCTAGGTATGCGTGTATATATATACCCATGGCCCAGTTCCTTCGTTCGTACTGCCCTTGATTGAAAAGTCTCACAACTAGAGCGACTCGAAGTATACAGGATCTACAATTTTCTTTCTCCGAATTTTGAAGGCATATCAGTGAGAAGACAAATGGATTGCGGAACCTGCGGAGTGACTCACCTGTCACCTACAGAGCTATTTCTATTACAGGAGGCAGGGCTCTCAATATAAACGTTCGACGCCTGCGCTTCTGTTCTGATGAGCAGCTTGGTTCAGCAGCTCGAGACCGAGGATTGGATGAAAGCGGAGCCACTACAACACGATCCTCCACAGTACGTCTGAGACCTCATCATAGACGAGGATAGGGCGTTGAGTGACATCTTAGGCAAAAGTCTCCTTGACTCTTCTGCCTTGGCCTTTTCGCGGCCCGCTCCAGGGAGTAGTGGCGACAGCGATGGAACAACCCGATAAGACGAGCAGATCCATCCTTCATGTGACTCGAAATGACCGCATATTTGAGAATTTTGGCCATCCGAGTCAGAGATGGAATCATTTTTTCAGCGGGATGCTCCGGACAACGATCTTTGGATGCCTATCCAGAAGAATTGTTGGCGGAATATCTGCAAGTCGATGTCTGAGATGAACCTATCAAAGATAGGTTGAATACCCGCCGGATTCCATACTAACTGACCATCCTTGAGGCTTGGGGACGACATATCTATATTTCCACAAGTGGTGGGAGTCGCTATTACCCCTATTCTAACAGAACCGCAGAGGGAAGCAGTCTCAACCTACGCCTTCCAGGCTGAAGGCTTTCCGGATGTCCGTTGACAGAATAAAGAAGAGAGCAGATGACAAGCAAGAAACCGCAGCAAAGGTCATGCAGATACTCGACACACTAGACATGTTTGGACGCAAAATGAAAAACACCGATGACTCTAAACAGGAATCACCACCCCACAAGCTTGTCGGGCTTTTGGGCAAGGCAATGAAAGAGTGTTTCGAAGTCCTAGAAATCCATCGAGAGAAGTGGGGCTGTTTGTGGAAGGAAGGGCAAGAAGAGACTACTGGATCAAAAGGGACCCAGAACCCCGGCCGGAGCGGGACCGGATCAGGGACCAGAGCATTGCGACTTTCTACGCGCTAGCAGACTACCGGGTGACCTATTACGATATCCACAGGTTTTGGAACGGCTACAACTCAGTAACTTTGGAGGTCAGGATTCTTGAGTCACCAGACAAGTCAATAACACGAACCGGCATACCGAAATATTGTATCATCGGAGAGGCGGCGAGGCTCGGAATCCTGCCGAATAAGAACTGGCGGCCTTTAGAAGGATTTTCTAACACTGGGGTCTCGCAAGCCGATCTCGAGTCCATGACGTTTTCTGGCTGGGAAGACCGGGACTTTTTCTGACTGCCCTTACATGGACTTGCTGACAGAGTATCTCCGGTGTGGCCAGTAGACCAAAGAGCCTATCCTCAATGCTACGCCACTGCTGTGCAGAAATGCAAGGATCCAATCATGGAAGCGTGAGTGCGTTGGGAGATGCAGCTTCTTGAGACAGTCCTGAGCGCCCTAACACAGACGGGTTCCTTAACTACGTCGGCTGCAACAAGGGGCCGTGCTGGTTTTGCCATCACACCCTCCTCGACATCACGAAAGACTTAAAATGAGAGCGCCTCATTCGAACGTATCCGCTGCATGGGCCCCCCCCATATTCGAAGACGGCAACGAAAATCAATCTCGACTCTTCGAAATTCTTCGCGCCCTTTACGATAAGATCAAAGGGAATCACGAAGGAGCCCCCCAAGCCAGGCAGGCCTGCCAATCGTACAATACACGACTCTTTGTCAGACTGCTCCGGCGATATAGAAGCATTCTATTCGGTCAGGACTCATGCGAAGCCGCTTGGTAGAACACTGTTCTGAGCGGTTCGTCCTCATACGATTTTCGCCCACCGCCGAAAGTCCCCAGGCGTGGGATGGCAACGAAGCTGTCGCACGTCAGGCGAGTTGAAGTAGGTACATGACTTGTACAGCTAGACCCATGGCGGACTTTATGAAGTTTCTCGGCCTGTAATGCCACTTAGATCAATATTGCTGAGGATGCTTGGGTTGAAACCTCAATTTCCTGCCTACTATGGTGCTCTGGATTGTGAGAAACAACTCGGGTAACGTACCCAAATCATTGGAGCCGTAATTGACATAACTCCTGTAGATCACGTTTACTAATGTTATCTCTTAACCCCAGACCGCAAACGCTTGGCCTTCTTGGTTGTGCTTCTTGCTCATCTTCAACCCCTGACGAAGGGAAAGTTGGCCCATGATGGTAATTCCGCGTCACCCGAACTGCCATTGTAATTCAATTGTATGTAACGTAGTTATTCCCCGCAGCGAATTAGATCCCACTTTCACAAACCGAGCGCCATGGAAAAGTGCTCTGAATGACTGCCCTTGCCCAGGAGCTTGGCGACTATTAGCCTCTTGGCTATCCCCTGAACCCGATACAGCATCCGACACCTGAGCAGTTTCACGGGCGATTTCAAGGCAACCACAGAAGTCCTCGAAAAACTCTCAACAACTGCTGAATTCGCCCTCATGACTATCATTTGATCGTAGACTTCAGCGACGCCGATATCGACATTCTCCAGAGCGACTATCACCGGTGACGTCCCTCTTAAGATGCGGGTATTCCGAAAAGTCCTTTCCGTAACCTTACAAGGGGTAGACCTTGGCTAGTGCCAATAAACGGCCTCTGCTTTCCGACAAGAAACTCGGCACGCCGATATGGCTTATTGGCGGTCAATGCCCAGCTCTTCGAAGGCGGAGGCCAATTGTCCGGATGCCGCGCATTCATCTCGGCCCAAGACTGTGGCAGAGTCTTGAGCCGGGGGCGGTAAGGCCATGTGCGCTTCCTGCACTTATTGAACTTCTTATTCTGCCCTTCTTGGCTGTTCATCGGCGACTGCCTGGCGGCTCTTCATTAAAAAATGGTTCACTTGGGCAAAACTTCACAGGCTCCGTAAAGGCCCTCCTTGGTATGATGATAAACTTTTGATCTTCCGCTTCTTCGTATCTTTTTACGTTCCCGATGGTCTCGCTTTCCGGAGCTCTCCTTTCAGGCAGTACCCACAAAACCCGAGACTCGCCAGCACCATAACTTCATCTACGTCGTTGGCTAACTTCGGCATAATAGTTCCCTTGCGATTTCACGCGAACTTTACTGCATCGCGTGCTATCGCCGCCATCGTAAGACGCTGATATACTTACCTTGGGTCTCTGCATCGATGTAGGCCGCGTGGTAGTGCTGGTCCCACCTTTCATGCATACGGCATGGCATCGAGTCTACTCTTGCTTTCTCTTGTAGTATCAGGGTGTTATACCTTATCTCCCGAACACCACGATGGTCATTATCTAAAGTTGCCGATCGTGCACGTGACGAATCGAGACGTCTTTGACGACGTCTGGTCGAAGCGAGACACTGTCGCTGCACCACTTGCGAATCGATCAGATGTCGCATACTATGCCCGACGTGAGTGGCCTCCTGTCCGTTAGGGCATCTCCTCCATCAATTAACCCAGGCCAGTGGACATTGGAACCCCGCCGCAGCCTCAATTCGCCCAACTGGATACTGGTTCCTTTGAACTCTGGGTGAACCCTGAATGTTCGAGCCTAGGCGGTCCGTCTGACAGAAAGTTCTGCGAAGCTGTCGGGCATTACGAACCTTCTGCTTCGTCCACTTCTGTGCAGCTCGCTGGCACCAAAACCTTGGTTTATGGTATTGGAAGCGCCAGGATACAATATGTCGCCGATGATATCAGGCTTTCTGGCACAGGTCAGCTTCCGAATATCTTGCGTTCGTACCTATTTCTAACCGTAGGACCCAGACGCGCATTTAAAAGGCGTGCAGTTTGGCGTTGCTATGAAAACGAATGACGAATTGTCTGGTATACTTGGCCTAGGCCATGGACATGGCGTGACTCTCGATTATAAGAACTTCGTGGACCAGTTAGAAGATCAGGGCATCACGGATACGAAGGCATTCAGCCTGGCTCTTGGAGGCAAGATGGAGCAGGAGGGTTTGGTCATCTTTGGGGGTTTGGACACCGGGAAGTTCAGTGGTACGCTGAAAACGCTGCCGGTTATCCCGGCAGAGAAGTCGCCAGATGGGGCCCCGCGATACTGGGTCGACATGAATCATATCAGTCTCACGCCACCCAGTAACCGAACGAAGCGATACGAGAATACGACCATGGCCGTTTTTCTTGACAGCGGCGCCACCCTTACGCTCTTCCCACCAGAAATAGCACACGCAATCGCTGCCGACTTTGGGGCTGAATCTCCCGACGTGACCGGAATGTACCCAGTGGACTGCTCACTAAGTACTGTACCAGGTACTATCGACTTTGCGTTCGACGGCATCACTATCCGTGTCCCATATAGCGAGTTAGTCCGTGAATTTCAGACCGCTCTGGGTGAGACTTGCTATCTGGGTATCGGCCCGCACGAGGATTTCGTATTGCTTGGAGACACCGTGCTGCGGTCTACTTACGGTAAGCCCAAGCCACACACCTACACAAACTCGCCGTAAGTGTCCTCAGGCTGACCACTGTCAAGCTGTTTTTGACCAAACGAATGACGCTATTCATATCGCCCAGTATGTAAACTGTGGCACCAACGAACTCGAGATCACTTCCAGGACCAATCTGAGTGCTATGACTGGTGATTGCGATCTGCCCAGATTCAATGTCCCTAGTTCGGCCGGGGGTAACCATCCGACTGTGGAAGCCACCGATGGGTCCGATTCAGCTGAAAATGGTGGCTCAAAAGGCGTTTCTGTGTCTTCAAGCTCTAACAGTCTACTTGGGGCGTGGATTGCATTGGTCCTCATACTGGCTGATACCATTAGATAGGGCATTGCAGGTTAAGGGATTTTATTCTAGTATGGCAAAAGATCCGGTGCTCGAACTGCGTTAATAGTTCAAACGTAATATAGTTATATTCCTACAGATTTGCAGCTTGCTGTAGCTAATAGCGTTCTCGGATGTGGGTGCGGACATTTTAAGGGGAGATATAGTATAATAACCGCTAATACCCATGTCAGTTGCCATAATTGGGACGGGTCCCATCCGATGACAGCTACAAAATGCGCCAGCGGGATAGGGAGCAAAAAGACATTCATTGAAGGTTGGCCGCGTTGCAACCTTGGGGTTGGAGGGCAGTGGTTTAGAGGGAACTTGAAGGTCAAAATGCCCAACTAGTTATGGCTTAAGACGGAAAATAGAGAGAAGCTACAGAACGTGTAAGCTGACTTTTGCTCAACTGCCAGCAGTCTGTGTCTAATTACCATGAAAGCTCTTTGGACAGGTCTCCTAAGGGCACTTGGATCAACAGAGAACCACGGGAACCATCTCAAAGCTGGCGTCATCGGCATTAACTGGAACGAACTTCGGACTCCAATGGCGGGTGGACCGACATCGAAGGGCGACTCCAAGAAGCACTGCGGCGGCGGAATGCAGGCCGGATCTAACGGTGACAGCGAGCAGATGCTTCCCGCCACAAATAGGAAGAGATTCCTGGCGCGCCGACCCCAGAGCTTTGATAGCCGTCTCATCATCAGCGCACTTACCGACCACAATGCCACCGAGATCTACGAACCCGAGAGCAACTGGGGTCCTGACTTCATTTCTGAGGTCGAGGGATTTTATTGTGACATGGAGGCCCATGAGACTGTGCCTCTATGCGATGACATTAAGGAGGACTGCTTCGATCATCGCAGTCCTAATGGCCCAGCTATGATCAGCCGTAACGGGAAGAGGAGCCCCAGAGAATGCTCTCAGGTAATCAAGTGGTGCAATTGAGTTTAAGTTGCTCCGGACTGTGTCGTTTTGTCACTTATGGTCTTCTCTTCAGTTTCGCTCGTTCCAAGGTTCACTCGAGTCAGTGTCCATTGTACAGGATTCACAGCTATCTCAAGGCGCCGCTCTAGGTGCTTTTAGGATTTGTTTCTAGCTTTCCCTGGTCCATTCCAAGGAAAATATGGAATTGTTGGACCTTATTCATCCTTGGTAGCCGCTGGTATATACACCTTGCTGCTTGAGTCGCCGCTCCCCAAATATGTTGCTTATGAGTCCCGGCTTCTAGGCGAATGTAGATCGCACATCTTACATCGCGTCAGCTTAACCTGAAGGCTGAGGACGACCCACCCTAAGGCCGTTAATTCGCTACTAGATATCCAGGCTGTCTTAGTGACTTGCGGCAGATATGGCTGCGGAGCCTCTTTTGATAAGGATGAACCGTTTCATTCAGAGGTAAGGGGTTAGTTACCTCCGTGATAGTCGAGTACGACTACCACCAGGTCGAATATATAGGCTTAGAAACTTGGAACTGCTTATCCGGGGGCTTCAGCATGACTTCCTTGACAGTGGGGGTTATGGCTAACTCGGCTAGGGCGTCTAGAGAAGGTCTATATTAACTAGGCCGTTGCTCGGACTTGAGTTCTTGGTTTAAAAATCAGAGAGGACCATGGCGGCTCAAACCCACGAGACTTGGCTGTGGGAGCTTCTCTATTGATCACTAAGCTCCGATTTCCTCCTAAGTAGAGGTTCAGCATTCTCCATTAGTGCGAGCTTCCATCAAGCTCGTAAGCGAGAGCATATCATATATTTCTGCCCCTTCCTACTGGGACCTCCACTTGCTACCGGTGTTTCCCTCATTTTCTGCTACTTAGCTCCAAGTCCCATCGGTATATTCGAAGACATTGATACACGACCACGGATGCATGCATGGGGGGGGGTCTCAAATGCGGTACCATGTATATACAATGTTTCTTCAGGTCCCATTAACAGTCGATTTCAATATCTAAGGTAATACTGGGCAGCAGCAGTAGAAGAGTTTCGTGAGCGTGGACATCAAGTGGCTTTGCTTGACGGCTAATCCATCCATGCTCTAATTTCCGCTACTGTCTCTATGTCTATATGTACGAGGGATCTGTATGGATGAGGACTCGTGACATTGAGATACACCGCTACCCCGAGATGGTCTGCCGGCTATGCGACTTTAGAAGGAGATTCTGCTGTAGGGCTTGGCAAAAGTAGTGCCACGCATTCAGCTTTGTGAAGAGACGACTCGCTTGACGACATCATACAGATCTTCGTTTCGTAGGCCCAACAGGTCCATCGCGAACCCATCACGTCCTTCCCAATTGCCATCAATCGCGCCCAGAGCGAAGACAAGATCCTCGATTGCCGCCGTATTCCCCGCATCGACCTTCTCCTTGTGCTCCCTGATGAACTGCTCCGAATCATAGTGTCTCACGTGCCACACGGCGCCCGTGGCCCGTTCCAGCGCAGCCAGGACGTCGAGCTGCGAGACGCAGAAGCTCTGGATGAAGAGGACCCGGTTCCGCGTCTGTTCCTCGTCACGCAACACCGCGACAACGGCCTCCGCGACGCGCGCCAACGTCGACGTGGAGCTGCGCATCCGGCCGCCGTCCAGGATATCCGCTGTCCGAGTCGCAAGATTGAAGTGCAGGAAGTTCTCCCGGAGACCCCAGTCGAAGAAGTGCCCGCAGACAATGCTGGTCCACGAGAAAGTCTCGGATGGGCTCTCGGCGGTGAGCTCCTGTAGCCGCTGGCGCACGGCCGTCTTGCGCTTGAACAACGGCACGAGCTCCTGCGCCACCGCGCTGCTCGAGTCGCAGCTGCCGTAGTCGGCGGGGATCACGCGCGACACGCCGGCCGCAGCAGCGGCCTCGGCAATGCGGATGTGCGCCGCACCGTCCTTCAGCGGGAAGGCCACCACGACGGCGTCCTCCCCCTCGAACGCGGCCTGCAGGCTCGCGAGCGAGAGGTCGTCATCTACTGTCTTGATTGGCACTTCGGTGCCGGCGACGAACGGCTTCGACCTCGAGGATTTCCGCTGCACTGCCGTAACGCCGAATAACCCGGATGAGACCAGTCTGTCCAGGAGCACCGTGCCGAGGTTGCCTGTAGCACCGACGAGGCTTACTTTCTTGATAGCCATCTCGGTGGGGGGCAGTTACGTCAGGCCGGGTGCCGGAGGAGAGCAAGTGATATGGTTCAAAAAGTTATTCCACCTTTTCATTCAAAGCTTGAAATATGCTGAAGCTAGTTTTCTTCAAATCGATATGGCGTTTCAGTCTTTCCTGAAGGAGGCACGATAGCCCTATGACAGTGCTATCGTGATGGGGTCACTTTCGGGAAGGCCGATTTTACTAATGGGTACCGAGAACTTACTGTTTAATGCAATAATACATTTAGCGACCTATGGCGTAGTGGGTCTTACATCGAAATATGCACCAAGCGGCGTCTTGAAGAGGATAATACTGTCTATTAGTCCCTTCCCACTTCCGCCTTTTACCATCGGATGCCAATGGTTCGATATCTACCGAAGGCATATTGTGATTGCATCGGATTACGACTCGGTGGCGGTTAAGCTCCTTAACAGGCAATACCCACTCCTTCCAAACAAGCCCGTACTACGGACAAGTTGAAAGAGTAAGGGCTGAGCTGCTAGAAAACTTGTTGTTATTAGCGGCACCAGCGTTAAAGGCGATAATTGCACCTAAGGGTCCCGTTTCTAAGTACCCCAGCCCGTATTATCGTGGCAAAAGGGAAACGATAGCTTGTTCGCGGATTCTAGTAAGGAGAGAGGTTAGAGACACCAATGGCACTAAAAAAAGGGGGGGGGGAAGCTAAATGTCTGTAACGCGGGGCGTAAATACTTTTCCAATATACTTTATTGACGGCTTTGACAGGGGCAGCCCGGTATTATCCCTTGGGATGACTTTACTTTAAGCCTCTTGCTGGACCATTCCAGGATGCAGAACGAAATGTTCCAAGGCCAGAGTCTTTCGTGCTAGGGTCCAAAAAGCGGTAAACAGCAGGCTAACGGAACTGAGGGCAGTTACAGCCTAGATATAAATGTCTCGTACCTCGACCGTTCACGATAATTACAGAGCTGAGCATAATCATAACAGGAAATACTGATCGCCGAGGGTACATCAAAAGATTCAGTCCTATATCTTGGTTTATGATAAGCCAAGTGTATTAAGTGCATATACGTAGATTCTCACTCGAAATTATCATCAGTACACTGGCGAAGTTAAGATACCAAACACTGCCCCTTCATTTACAGCATAGGTTGCTTCTTCTGCTTTCATTCTGGACCACATCATTTCCCCTGACACTTTATCCCTCTTCCTCGCCCTCCATTCCAAAGATTTGAGTAAAGGACGGGGAAACCACTGGCCTAACAGACCTCGGATGAACCCAGAGGAGTATTAAACACGTTGGAATGGCTAGAAATATACGAAAATATTAAGACTCAAACTTTAATGCATGCCTGCTTTGGCAACTTACCAGACGATGTCCGTGACAGTTAAATCTCTTGCTCGTCTGTGGTTGTGATAACGGCTTTTTTCATCTCCCAAATGGCTTAGCAGAGATATATTATGTCGGATGGGACCTAGGGATGTTCACCTGCGTGAGCTGAACTAAATAAGAAGGTGAGCTTACACACTAACTGAAGAGTGCGGTCATAGCTTTCAGCGGAATAGCTTTGCCATTGTCACCTGAAGTGTTATCGTTTTTATGGACTAAAGTCAATTGACTACAGGCAATGCCGTCATTTAAGTACTTAGCACAATGGGGCATAATATATATGCACCGTGTCTTTCCATGCAAATCATGTTTGTTTTCCTCACTTTGCCATCTGCCTTCGCAGTTTATACATACAACAGCAACTCAGTAATTATCACCTCCTCGACGCATCCATAACTGACATTACACGGAAGTTAAGCGGAATCATGTCGTTGCCCAATGGAAACGACGGTCAGCATTTCCTAGGCCAGTTTAAGGGAATTAACTGACAAAATGGCAGATACCAACACGCGGGCCGCTCCGCCTGCCCACGCTTCCAACGCCACCTCGGCCAAAGCGGATACCGCCCATGAGGAACTGGTCAACTCTTCTCCCACCAAGGTAGAAAAAAAAAAATTTCCGAAAAGACATGTTAACGAGATCTGGTACCCAGTCGAGGACGAGAAGGCGAAGCAGATGGAGCGTTTCTTCAACGATGGCACCTTGAAGATCAAGGTCGACAAGAAGGAGGTTTGGAAAGATTACCTCGATCGCGGCTTTAGTTGGTCGCCGAAAACGCCTAAGGACGCACGTCGGGCTGAAACGGCCTGGGTAAAAACCGACAAGATGATGGTAGGGATGAAGGGGACTATACAAGCAATTGAGTTCCCAAGGGACCCCGATCAATTTTGGAGGAGTGCCTGACCCCATGTATATGGAAAAGTCGTATATATAACATAACTTTTAAAACACTGAGATAGGCCAGTTGATCAATGGTGTTCTCCACCATCTCCATTGCTCACATGGTGGCATTCTCGGTTGGTCAACAACATCCTAACCACTTACCCTGGCGCGGTTCCATCTATTATGCGACTGTGGTGGGGTTCAAAATCCTATCCGCAACAATGAAGCCGTCGTGAAAAGGCGTTCGCTTACCCATAACTTTTTATTCGTCCGTTCGCTCGGCGGCGTGAAATCTCGGCTTGCAAATACACAGTTATATCACCATACTATCTGATCTATCTTTAGGAGTTCAGGAAGGAGGTTCTGGCAACCAAGAAGAGTCTTAAAATAGGGGGTGGAATAGGGGGTGGAATAGGGGATGGAATAAGGGGTAGGATAGGGGCAAATGGATGACCCCGCGTTTGCATGTATCTATATGTTGTGTAATCTCCTGTCGCTTAGTACGGAACCCGGTGGCTATTCAGCCTACCTGTGGTTGTCAATGGAATCAAGACGCCTGGGAAATCATTCATACTTAGCAACAAGACTACAGTAGTACCTGCTTGGTAATGGTAGGACAAGAGCAGATACGCTTAGCTTGATCACTGGAGGTGTAGCTCATGAACAATTCCCGGAAGTTATCCCAGCATCAGCCACGGAGATGTTGCTATCTGTGAGAATCGGTTGTTGAAACCAACGGCTGGGCGCCTGTATGGGCACGGCGTAGCATTATGCTAGTCTTGGCACAGCCCGATACGGGATCGCGTGGTAAGGTTAAAGTCAACACAATAAGACCGGTGAGCTCTTCTGGCATACCGAGTATGGCTGGCTCAGATGCCGATCTGAATTAATGAGTATCAAATGTGACCCAGCTAATAGACTCCGCAGTTGATCGTCGTCGACAATGTCCGATACGGTCGCACAAATAGTTGTCGAATACTAGCAATTTTCTCGCCCTCTTGTTGTAAGCCTCCAACAGGATCACAAGCAGATGTAACCCTACATGCAGATTAGCTTTAAATCAGCACATACCGTACGTTATGCAGCCTGTTGTATCTAACAACACACCACGCCAGTGCTAAACGAGTCCCGGTGATGCTGGCGATGTCTCCCCTGCATGGAGTGGGGTCTTCCTGCATGTTCAATCGCCCGTATCTTTAGGGATACCAACATCGCGGGCTTGCTGAACTCGCTAAGACCCCCCACCTCCATATCACATAGTAATAATCCCGTAATAACTGGTCACAACAAACTAGTAAGTAATAGATGAGAAGAACTACAGGAGCGTAGCCTAATATGGGCACCTCCGATTTTGTAAGTTGGGCCTTTCGCATCTATAATAGGTATGGCAGTGGTCATTCATATCATTTTATCTGTTTCTTCTCTTAAGCTAGGAATGTTTGAGTGGTGCCAATCCGCCCGCAGGCCAAGAGTTTGCGCAGCCATGCGCTGGTTGGTGTTTTTTTCTTGGTGGTGGGAAGCCAGGTAGGGAGGCGGCCCCTGCAGGTACCTGCACGCACTATCTGCTAGATGGTCCCAAGGCGTCAGTACTGGGTAAAGGTTGGTGGTGCTGACGTTTTGTGGCCATCTAGAAGATATCATATCCGTTGCTCACTAATAAATAGGAGGTGCTTATCGGTATCGAGCGGGCTCTCATGTGAGATATATTGCGCCTTGCCTTGCATTTACTTCACCGTCTTTGCTGGGCTATCTTAGCGTTTCCTCGAACACAGCACCTAAATTCGCATCAAGTCAATCTCTCCGATTTCTTCTGAATCCTCCGGGACGATGGCAATCCTCTATCCTGTACCGATCATCGCGTCGACATGTTCTCTCTCCTTCGCATAAGATCGATAAGTGGTTCTTCATGAGGATCTTTCTCAAAAAAGTCATCCGAGCCCCCAGTGACAGGCTCCTCACAGGTATGCATCGGCATTATTAGTCTTGCTGTGCCGTCGGTTGGCCGCCTGATGCGGCCCTATCGTTTCCTACATACGTACCGTGCCTTAAAGTGACGTTAAAGAAAGATTCCAATGACGCGGTCCGTTACACCAAATCCGGGTCCTGTCAGACATACTTAGACTAGTAGAGAGGGGTACTCGGTGGAATTTGTCCAGGTACCGTAAGTAGAAAAGAACCGATATGATACACCGCGCCTGTGCCTTCCGATGCACCTGCGGTGTCGATCCAGTCATATCTCCGCTTCGGCAGTTTATTCGCTTATCCCATACAAAATCTACATGCAGTTGCTGAGCGTGGTGAGGCGTTCTGTATCCACTTCCAACACAGGGCAAACATAGGGGGGAGGGCTGGGCACCTCCAGGGTCGCGTATAGTGACTAAATACGCAAGCTCCATCCCTACACCCCCCTACGTCATAGTAGGTACTCTCGGTAAACTGTGAATGTATCAATCGTTTGGCAGAGCATTTGGTGTATTACTAAATCCCTTCCGGTTAAGTGGCCGTTTGGCTCGACAGGGTCACATAGGCTAGTGGGATCACCCCCGGATTGACTTGCGCCTCGTGCAATGGAAAATTATCCGACGAAAAAAGGGGGCGGCGCGTCTAGGTAGGCAGGCAGGCAGCAACCCGGGCTGCTGTAGCCTCCTTGAGGGACGGAGGACCTCAGGGAGCTCCCTCCCATTTGCACACCCATATAAGGGGCAAAGGCCGCGGAGTTCTAGACGAGCTGACCAGCTTTTTGATCTGAGAGCGCCTATTTTGACCTTAATCTTAATCTAACCGTGACACCGATACTTATCCCAAGAAGAAGACAAAGCATTCGCTCAAGGCAACATGTCGGAGAAGCCTGCGGAACAGCTTTGGAAGTTCCAGGTCCAACACAAGAAGAGGCCCGAGAAAGACCCCGAGGCGTTTTACAACTGGTACAAGGACAAGCTGATGCCAGAGTGCGTTCGACTGGTCAAGAAATACAACATCCCTCGCTACTCCGTGGTAAGTGCCAGCCAGCCCTGCAGTCGCTTCCACCTTGCTCCCTTCCAGAATATGGCATCCCGCATTTCCAGATATTTCCCGAGAGCCTTACGCATCGTTGACACGGAACGCCTATGTACCCATTGTAGTTTTACACGCCCCCGGCCCTGCGCCAGCCATGGCGGGAGGAATTCGACAACCGGCTGCAGAAGCCGCACTGGGGGATCCCCGACTGGGATGCCACGACGTGCTACTGGGTGCACCACCCGGACGACATACGGAAGCTTCAGGCTGACCCCGAGTGGACGTCGCGGGTCAACGCGATGGAGGAGGATTGGATCGCCAGCGCCGTCCACATCTCGATTGGTTACGAGACGGTCTACTTCGACGACGGCAAGGTTCTGAACACGACTGTCGCGGCAGACTGAGCGAGCAGCGTCGGATCTACTGAACATCGTCAATCAACACTGGGATTCTAGATTTGACAAGGTTATTCAGCAGCGGGAAGCCTTCGTGTTTATAGGCCTTCGATACCTTAGAGCTATGGAACTAGAACCCCACTCGCATTTGGTGTCAAAACAGTGTGCAATTAGACAAGTAGTTTCAACCAAACATGCTCTACGTCTTCGTTGGGACAACAACCGCGCGTTGCCCGCATCAGTGTCTTTTGTGGCTTGTAAGCTCTTCAATATAGCCCGCGGAGATGGAGTTCACTACTATAGTTAAATTACTGCCACGACTCTTCTATCATGCTCTAGCATCATCCGGGGTATATTGGGATAATTGGGTCAATATTGCGGAATATGGGATTACTCAACCCGCTTGCTAGCGTGTGTTTTTCCGGGGCCAAGGTGATTCCCTCCTAAGTTGTGATTAGCCATCATGCCGTAGCAGCTGAAACTGACTGTTCCAATGCATTGGCCCCAGTAGCACAAGGTAGCAAGATAATTTTATATCGACGGAAAGCTTTGCATTACTGTCTACCTTATGACGAGATGTGAGGCCTCTTGATGTCGAAGACATGATCGAGCCAGCCAAAGAACTCCTGGTGGAGATGCGACAACGTCGCGATCTTCGCCTGCAAGGACCTGCCCAATCCCGACCGGGACCCACAGGGCCTCGGTCCGCCCGTCCTGAAGCTGCGTTAGTCCGTCGTAGATCCGGTCCCTGCCGGTGGGGGCGTAGATGGAGTCGCGCGCGCCCGTGACGAGCACGGGCACTTGATCTCGCAGAGCAGGACTCACCTGCCCCTCGGACGCCACGGTGTACCTCTGCAGCTCGCGTATTCCAGCCGACGACGACCTCGCGCCGAAGGCCAGCGCGTCTGGAAGTGGTACCTGGCGGCGAGGTCCAGCAGGAAGTCTGCCACGTCGTCGCTCAGGTACCGCCAGAACCAGGGGGTCCGGGCGCGTACAGCCAAGCCGAAATCGTAGAAGCCGTCGCTGGAGACGCACGCCTTGACCCGAGGATCGGTGGCGCCCCGCAGCGCGAAGTACCCGCCCATCGAGCACCCTGCGATGGTGACGCGCGAGGTGTCCGGGTTCCACTCCGGGCGCTCATCCGCCCAGCGGAGCGGCTGGTCCAGGACCGCCGACACGACCACCTCCCAATCCGGCCGCATGTGCAGCTTATCACGCAGCAGCACGATGTCCTGGCCCGGCCAGTCGAAGGTCAGCGTCGCGTAGCCGCGCGCCCGTGCCCCCGCCGCCGTGAAGTAGTGCATCTCCTCCTGGATCAAGTCGAAGCCGCTGGTCTGCACTATAACGGGGGTTTTCTCACGGCCCGCCGGCGGCAACTTAGGCAGGTAAAGGTAGGCCGGCAACCGAACGTTCTCGTACGGGATCTCCAGAACATGCACCGGGCTGTCAAAGAGGACGGTCGCCTTTCTGAACGTGTCGATCGTTTTGACGATGATATCCAAGAGTCGCGGATTGATGCAGCATGCTTTTTCGGGACCGTTAGCATAAACACGAAGTTCTCGCTGTAGCCTAGCTGCTGGAGTAGTAATCCTACAATTGACTCGCGCCCAGATAATTACTTGATCGCAAGAACGGCCACCGTGCCGCCTCCCTATCGTCCGAGCGGAGGGCCCGTTCCCCCGAAGCTTCGGCGACGTCGGCAGCTTTCGTTCAGGCCGTGCACCAGGTCCCAGGATCGTCAGGCTTGATCTTAGAGGCGGCCTCAAAGCACTCGGCTACGTCGGCGCCGTGGAAGGTCGCCATGCCGCGGACGCGAAGCCATTCGAAGTTAAATAACTCCGTGGAGTTCGGGCTCAGTAGCTGGGCCATGTTCGCCAGTGGCCTAGGCGTCGGCTGATGTATAACAATGCGGTCGCACGTACGGGACTGCGAGACTTCCCGGGGATGGCGATTTTGCCCATATCATAGAGCTCATCCAACGGTCCGGACTATTATCTCACTGAGGTACTAACGTCGTGTTGGCCTTAATATGACGTTCGGTGTCCGAAGCATCAGCCTCGTAAGCGCAGCGTTAAAATCGGAGGCGGAGTGGCCCCATCATCGGGTGATTTTTTAGACACCGGAGAATTAAGCCCCTTATGTAGTTCAGGGATTCCCCGCATCTCCTTTCATAAATCTAAAAGTTAATATCACGGCAGGTCTCCGCACGCCCTCCCCAGAGCTGGTTTCATTATATGAAAGCATGGTCGCAGCGCAGGCATATGTCCGCGGTGAGATACGGATAATTTATATTACAGCCCAATGATACCACTGCTCAACATTGTCCATGAGGAATGTGCAATAGCAGCATACGAGGAGACTAAGTGGTTGTGATTTTGCACAACCACTTCCCCTACTAGGATAAGAAGACTATTAATATTAAGCGTTTATAAAATTTTAAATCTATTACAATTTATAACGCAAAAGGTAGAGCGTACTACATAAACATTTCGAACGTATAAGCACTTCGAGTAGTTTTAATATATTTTAACTATTTATCTTTAGTTATTTAACTTTTATAATATTAAAAATATAAAACGACTTATAAAAAAGCAAAAATAAATATAGCTGTTGTTTTTTTTAAAAAAAATTAGCGAAAAGTTTAAAATTATTAACAACCGATAATAAATCCGGATTTACTAAAGTTAAATATGTTTTGTTTTATATTAAAAATTTCTTTAAAAAGTAAAACTTTTATTTTTATATTTATACCGACTTTTCTTTATATTTTTACTTCATTTATTTTTTTCTACCTATTAAAATACTTATAAATATTAGTAATATTATTAAATAAAAACAGTATTTATAGTATAAAAGTTAAAATTGTTAAAATAGATTGCTAATTAAAATAATTATACCGAATAAGGTTTTTTTTCTTAATAAAAAACGTATTTTTATATAACATTAAAATTTTGGAGGAGAAAAAACCGCTTTATAATAAAAATCTAAAAATGTATTAAATTAATATCTATAAAATAAAAATATCCTTTTTTTAAAATAATAATATATATTATATAAAAAGATAAAAAATTTTAAAACGAAGAAATATAAAAGAAAATCATTATAAAAAGTTTGTAATAATAAACAAAAACATAACGCTTATAATAAGCTTAAATACGATGCCCGTATTTATAAAAGAAAATAGGTTTAGCGTAAAAAATTCTATTAATTTAATTAATTTATTACGTTATAAATTTTTTTTTACGTTTATATCGCCAGATGCTAAAAACTAACCGGAGTACGTTTATGTCGGGAGTGCTTATATAGTACATTATCGGCAGTCAGCACTTTAAATAATTCCAGCTGATAGATTCAGGCTGCAGAATATAGCCTGGAATAACCTTTATTCGAAGAATATTCCTTAACGAATCTTCATGTCGTGCGTGATGCCCTCTATAAAGTGGAACATATTGCGGTTTGCGCTGCCTAGCAAAAATCCAGAGCTCTGATTCTAAGCAGAGAAGGATCTTTTCAAGCCGCTTGGGCTGATCAAAGCCCTTTTTCAGAGGCCCTAGTAGGGTCCACCAGGGGTGTCTGATTGGAGCCCATTAGACCCCCATTTTAACCATAAGATATATATAGTTTTGGGCCTTATATACTCGAAGTTGAACATTGCGTTGCAAAGAGGTGTGTGTTGACACGCCGAAGTGGGGCGGGGACACCTTGATTCGAAGTGAGTGTACTCCCATTTCGAATTAGAGTGTCGGGGCCGCACTTAGCTTCTGAATCATATACCTTTTTTTGTATGCGTTCTTTTAAAACGCTTATAAGCCTTCGACAATAATATAATAATAGCTATAATAACAAAAAACGAAACTTTTATAACTTTTTTATATATAATCTTATTATTATTAACTTTTTAATAACTTTAACTTTTATTTTACATTCCGTATTATAAAAACCCGGCTAATTTAGTTATACTCTTTTAACATTATCTAGCTATACGTATTCTTTTTTAAAATCAATTCGAATAAACGAAACTATAAACGAATATTTCGAAAAGATTTTTCGGATTAATTTTACAATAAATTCGAAAAGGATCCGTAAATTATATACGAAAATAATTAACGTTATCTTACTTCAACTAATTCAGACCTCGCTAGCTCTTTTTTAAAATCACTTAAATACCGCTTTATAACGTTAATAATTAACCAATTAAATCCCAAATCCCCGTAACGAACCAACAAGGCCTAAGTATTAAATTCCAAAAAACCGACTTAATTGGCAAATTTCCTCTTAATTTCTTTTATTTATTTAATTAAAAATTATTAATTATGCAACCAATTTATTTTCGATAAATCTGACACTTCATATACCCGTCGAATAAAAGCTAATATGCATATAGGAATTCTTTCGATTATTTTCGACGGCAATTACAACCAATATAACTAAGGTTAGATTTAGAAAATAGGCGACCGTAACGTCCTTATAGCTGTGATAACATAACCATCGATCGCATTATTATATACCGAACTTCCATAATATATTCTATATAAAAACAGTCCGTATATTAACTTTTTTGGCCGTACGGGTTATAATTATTACGTTATAACTATAAAAAGGTTAAAGTTAAAACCCGTTAACTAAATCCGGAACGCCCTTATAACTGCAACGTAATAACTATAATTCGTACGGCCAAAAAAATAACTGGACGGGCTTTTTCCCATATTTAATTACCCTTAAAAACCCTATTTTAAAATAATATACGTAATGGTTATTACGTCGCAACTATAAAAAGGTTAAGGTTAACCAGATCCGGAACGTCCTTTTAATTACGATAACGTAACCGCTATATATAACATTTTGCTATAAGCTTTTTAATACGGAAAAATCCCGTCCAATTATTCTTTAAACCGTACGGATTATAATTATTACGTCATAGCCAAAAATGGTTAAGGTTAACCAGGTTCGGAACGCCTTCCTAATTACGACAGCGTAACCACCATATACAGCATTTTGCTATAGGCCTTCCAAAAGTAAATTAATATAAAAAAAACCCGTTTAGTTATTTTTTTTGGCCGTACGAATTATGGTTATTACGTCGCAACCAAAAAAAGGTTAAAATTAGCCAGGTCTAGAACGCCCTCTTAACTGCAACAACGTAACTATTATATACAACATTTTGCTATAAACTTTCTAAAGGTAAATTAATATAAAAAAAGCCCGTCCAATTATTCTTTTACCCGTACGGATTATAATTATTACGTCGTAACCATAAAGGCGTTCCGGTTAATGTTATCTGCCAATTAAAATTTAAAGCTATTTTAACTTTTAACCTTTATATAACGTCCTAATCAGGATTATTATTATATTAAAAAATAAAGATTTTAATTTTACGTTAAATTTTGGTAATTATAATGTTAAAAACCTTATAACTAATATATATAATAATAATGATTTTGATAAATTCGTATAAAACCTGCTAATTAAGGCTAATATTTTACATTAAGCTATCAGGCCTTATTTTTAAGGTTTTGTTGTTTTTGTAAAAACTTTTCTTAATAAGGTTTAACCGGTACATTTGGCCCTTGCAGGTATTTTTAAAGCCGAAGGCTTTAGCCACGGCTACGCCTACGGCGCAGCCCTAACTTTAAAAATAGGGCCTGATTTTAGTGAGGCAAACGTTATCGGGAAACGCCAAATTATTTTTTCCAACATCCGAGATAATAATATTTATAAGAGAATTATCAATAAACGATTAATTACCGCAAAAACCAGTTCGAAAAATAAAAGAAAACAAAATAAAAATTAATTATTTCCTATATTAAAAACTTTAAAAGTTCGAAATTAAAGTTATTACGAATATAAAAAGAGATATAAAAAACGCCTTTAAAGTTAAGAATTACGAATTTGTTGAAAAAAAAATTTAAATTAATCTTTTCGAAAACGAAATTATTTAAAAAAAAATTTAAAAAACGAAAACGGAATTATTTAAACCGAACTTTTCGAGAACGAAGTTATACGAAACGAGTTTTTTGAAATTGCTTTTTTTAAAATTATTCCCGAAAACGAAATTACTTTAAATAAAATTATTTGGATTAATACTTTTAAATTAAAATTATTAAATACACGGGCGTAATTTTTTGATATTATTAAAGTTATTATTAAGGGTAAGCTTTTAAAAAAACAATTTAATAAAATCTGAAACGGTATTTAAATTATTAATTTATAATAATTTAAAAAAGCATATCATTAATTATTATACGACAATTTTTAAAAGAATTCGTTTAATTTTATTAATTAACGAGTTATTATTAATATCAATGAAATATTATAAAGTAATTATAAAGTTATATTATAACTTTTTAAAACGTTATTATACGGTATTTTTAAACTTTATAAATTTAATATAATTATTAATAATATTATAAAACGTAATAAAAAAGAAGTTTTTTTGAAAAGAATTTATATATAGTTTTAACCTTTAATTAAAATAACCTTAACTTTAATCCGACTTTATTTTCGAATTTTTCAATAACGTAATAACCCGAGAACTTTTTTAATATAACGTTAACGCTTATTGCTTTTCAATAATTTCTATTCCGCAATAATTAGCTCGCGTTAACGAGAATTCTTTTCTTAAACCTTTCCGAAACCGTAACGTTATAAAAATATTTATGTTTATAATATTTAAGGAGCTTTTTCCGATATTTTTATAACAAGTTGAAAATATATTACGAAACATTTGTTTTTATTTGTTTTCGATATATAGGCGGAATTAAATAAGGATTTTAAAATTCCTAAAGCATTATCGAATATATTCGAATATAAAAGAGATGAAAATTGTTTTAAATATAACGGTATTAAATCTTAAATATATGAAGTTAAAAAAGGCATTCGTATTATAATATAATATCCCGATAATTCGTTTGTTAATATAATAATATTAACCGATATAAGATTATATATAAAAGGTTTTCGATTAGAGTATATATTAAGTTTTATAAAAAAAGAAACGTAATAAATACGAGATTTAAAAACGTTAAAAAACAGCGTAAAATAAACTAGTTTTTAAAAGTTCTAAAATTTAAGCCTTTAAAACGTCGAAATAATAGTATTAATAATAAAACGAATATTATATATAATTATACCGAAAAAGGGTTCTTAAATATAGGAATTAATAGACGTTAAGTTAATAAATAATAGGTTTTAATAAAATATATTATATAATAGAATTATTTAATTATTTAAACGTTTTAAAGTTTTTGGAATTTAATAAATATAATAAGCGAATATAACGATGAATAATAATTATGTTTATATTATATTTTCCAATATGAACGGATTATAATTTTTCCGATTTATTTATTTGCAATTTCTTTTATTTTTCAAAGTACGAACACCGATAAATTATTTTAAAACGTATATAAAAAATTCGTAATAAATTATAAATGTAACGTAAAAAAAGATTAAGTATTTATATAACGCTTTACGAAATAATAATATTTCGTTTTAATAAATACGTTATTTTTTAACGAATAATTTATATTTTGTCGGCAAATGTATAGCAATTCTTCAGACTGGGGAAGGAGAGGAACTGAGTTGCTTGATTTTTGTGTCTAGCTAGATAGGTGGAAATCTCTTTAGCTGATATAGCTTAGATTGGTTTATTTTTATAAACCTAAGGCCATATATTAAAACGCTTTTAATCTTTTTAACCGTTTTTTAACAAATTATTATAACTGCTAATACGTTTTTATAGTTCTAAGATTGCTAAAAAGCTATTTAAACGTTGCCGGTATATTTAAAATTTTTCTTTATTCGATTTATATAAATTTTTAAACCTTTTAAAAATAATATTAATTTCTTTTTCCGAAATATGTTCTTATTTTTTTAGAAATGTTTTTATTATATATTTTTATTTTTTATATTTAAAGTAAAATAATTAATTATTTTAACTTTATACGGGCTTTTTATCGTAATTTCTTTTTCGTAATTTCTTTTTTTCGAAATTCGATAATATAATCGTTATATATTTAGTTTACCGTTATAATGAAATACTGGCGAAATATTTATTTTATTTAATTTCATTTAAATTATTTTATCGTAATTTTAAATTAAATTAATTAATATAATAATTTATTAAGTAATGTTAAAAGATATATCAATTTCGTTATACCGCCATATTAGATTTTTAAAGTTAACGATATAATTTAATATAACTTTTTTTATTTAATAAATTATAATTATGTATTGGGATCTAGTACATTGGTATGTACCTGATTGGTTGGCCCGTGCAACGCTTACCTTAATACGTCTGTATTAAACTTATATACCCCACCTGTATCTAATATTTCTGTATATAACACGCATTATTCTGATCCTTCCTAGACATCGTTAGTAATATATGTATCGTTATACTAATAATATTTAGTAAAACGTTACGTATTTGTATATAGTAACATCTTTTCGGTTCTTGGAAAAAAGATTATAGCCAAGCTTTTTTATTTTTTATTATTAGCAGTATATTATTACGAAATTATAATTAACGCGTTATAAGTTTAATTAACCGGCCTAAAGTTATTATAATCGGCAGGGCCATAAAAATAAATCCGTTCGGCTAATATATCATAAAAATGAAACTTTATTACGATTAATTAAGATCTTTACATAATAAAGTCGCCTAATAAAAGAATATTTATGTATTATTACCTTATAATTTTTTTACCGAGCTAAAAAAAGTTAATTTTAAAGTAAAAACGATTACGCTTTAAGATAAACCGTTTACGTAAGACCGTCGAGATGCTTGCTACGAAAGCTGCCGTTAAAAAAAAGTAGCGTAAGCTGGTTAAATAAAGCTAGCAGGTAATAAAAAAAGAACTTTATAAGGTTAATAGCAGAAGCAAATTGTATATACAAAAGTTTAAACAATTCGAAAAATTATTAACTAATAAGTTCTATTCGAAAAATAATAGCCCGTTACTAAAGACAGGATCGTCGAGACCGTCGAAGCTATCGAAATTAATAAATATATTATTACCGTTTAAATTACCACATAAGTACTTTCAAATTGTTATTACGAATTCAAAATACGGTTACATATTTTTGACAGCGGACGTATTAAAGTTCTCTTTTTTAAAAACGTCCTTTTTACCTAAAAAAAAAAAAAAAAAAAAAAAAAAAAAAAAAAAAAAAAAAAAAAAAAGTGAAGGAAAAGGAAACGAAATTAATTTTTTTTCTAGCCGACTTTATAAATAATTGGCGCAGCCTGGCTGGTAACGGCCTACGTATAAAAATATTGTCAATAATGTTATCGTATGTGCTACTATTCTTATTCTTATTTTCGGATAGTAATGGTAATAATGGTAGCGGTAACGGCGGAGGTAATGGAAAAAGTAGTAATAGTTTCTTTTTATTATTCAGCTCCTTAACGTTGTTTAATTTTAATTCGGATTCCGACTTAAACTTAAATATCGAAAGTAATTTAAATAATTTAAGTAATAATAATCGAAAAAACCGTTACAAAAGTTGTAACAAAAGTTATAATAAAAAAGATAAAAAGGATAAAAAAAAACATAAAAAAAAGTTCAAAAAAAAAAGAAGATATTTTCCGTTGGAAGCGTTTTAATTTTGCCCTTAATAAGAAAAATTATTTAAAGGGTTTCGAAAACTGAAAGCTTTGGAAAAACGCCTTAAATTTTATATGCGAAAAAATAGGTTACGAAAAAGGAATAAAACTTTTTACTTTTAATAAGTTTCGCTTGACGAAAATAATTATTAAAATAACCTATCGGATATTTTTAAAGCTTATTATCGGAATTAAAAAAAGGTAGAAAAATGTTAAAATTTTTTATAAAGTTTATGCAATAATTAAAAAGGTACGTTAGCGCTTATTTTGGAAAGAATTAAGCTAGTTACGTTATAACGGCAAAATTTTAATCGCTTTTATTACGAAATTTTAAAGAATAATTTGTAACGTTAAGAAATACGATATAAAATTGGGTAAAAATTAATAGATTATAATATTTTTAACCGTTAGTAAAAAGAAAGTAAACAATTAATATCGTATAATTAATTCCGTATTTCGAAAAACGGATTATATTTTTTATCGCCTTATCAACGATTTTAATAATAAATTTTATTATTGCGTTAAAAAAGTTAAAAGCAACGGAAATAATAACGATAAGCTTAAGGCTAAAGCTATAATAAAAAAGGCTAAAATAATAATAATAATAATAATAATAATAAGAGGAAAAATAATAATAATAAACCTTTATAAAACGTTAAAGGCGAATTTTTTTATTAGAATTATAAAAAGTATAATTATTTATTAAAAAATTGCCGAAAGCTTAAAAAGAATAATTAACAAAACGGTTAACGTAATAACGAACGTAACGGTAATAATAATAATACGAATAATTAATAACGTTAATCGGAAACGTATTATATCTTAAATGGACTTAAAAATTTATATACTTAGCTTTCGAAAAGATATTAAGCTGGTTATGTTACAAAGGTTAACTAAGCTGAAGTGGTTAAGATTATAAAGTTATTTAACTAAGCAATAATGTAATAAAACGTTTTGCTAAAAGGCGTACCCATTTTAAAAGATGGTTCCGGCCTTGTCGCCAGCTTTATTATATAAAAAAGTAGTATTAAGGAAAAGCTTATAAAAAGGAAGCCCGATAATGATAACGAAGCAAAGTATATTCGAAAGAAATCCCGAACTATGATTTTTTTAATCGTATAAAGTACAGAAAAAAAACCGTAACAAAATTTTATAAAATTCGGAAATTAACGTATTTATTACGAATAACGTTAAGAATTACCTTTTAAAACAATTATTAAATATCCGAAATAGGAAGTTTATAATTATTATCGAAAAAGGACTTATTTAGGTTAAAATAATTAATATAGTTAGCTAAAATTTAAAAAGGTTTAAAGGCGAATGCAACTTTATAACCTTACAGTATACGTTATATATACCGTTATTTCCGTTACGTATATTTTCCGGCAAAAGTTTTTATAAATGCAAAAAATACCTTGATAAAAAATACTAAATTAATAATAACGGAACGAAATTAATAATAATTAATATACCGAAGTAAGGTTTTTTTTTTTAGATATACGGTTACAAAAAGCCTTCCGTAAAAGGCCTAATTAACGAATATTAATAAAGATATACGTTAAATATAACTTAAAGTAAGATAAACGATATATTAAACTTTCTATACTTTTATAATTAATAAAAAGGGTATAATAATAAAAGTTATTATAAAAAAGTTTATTTTTTAACATCGCCGTTTATGTCACCTTAACGATAAACGATTAAAATAAATTATTAAAATAATTACAAAAATAAACCTAAAAGAATTAAACGTTAAACCGTTTATTTATAAGGCTTATAATAAAGCCAAAATAATTAAAATATCTTTAAAAAATCCTTAAAAATAAAAAGGATATATTAAGAAATTATTTTAATATAACGTAAAATAAATTAAGCCCGTTACCGTTAAAGGTAACGTTTATTATAACCTTATTATAAATAACGTTAACCGTTATTACGTTTTTAAAACGCACGAAATTAAAAACAAAATATAATAATATTTTTGCTTTTATATTATAAACGTAAAAATCAGATTAACCTTCAATAACAAAACTATTAAAATCTTCCGTATTAATAAAAGCAAAAAATTTAAAATAAGCTTATTCGAAACTTTTTGCAATACCGAAAAAGTTAAATTAATTAATTTCAATCATTATAATTAATATTAAAACGGTATTTTAAAAAAAAATTCGTATCGTTTAAAATAACGTTTACATTATAATTATTTAAATACGTATTCCGATTTGTTTTTAAGATTACGTTATAAAGGTAACGGTTTATATAATTAACAATATAAAATAATTTATAATCGAAAATATTACGTTATAAAAATATTATAATCAAAAATTAAAAATTAAAAATAAAATAAACAAACCGTATAATGCATATTTACGAATTATCGGTAATCGTTATATAACCCTAATCGACGAAAATTATCGAATTAAAATTAAGAAACTAAAAGTACGTAACGTTAAAACCCTTTTTTTAAAGTATTAAAACAAACATAATTATAAGGTTTAGCTACTAAAAAGCGGTTACTTTCTTATTATACCGTATATACAAGTTTACGAAAAAATAAGTACATTTAAAAAGAAAAACGAATTACCCGACCCAAAAATATTATAAGGTTTTTATTTCCTTATATATAACGCAAATTACGTTACCAACCCCGAAAAAAGGATATAAACGTTCATAATTACGATAATAACATCGTATTAAACGATTAAATGGATAACGAAACGAAAACTATTAAACAAAAACAAAGTAATCGAAAAGATTTAAGCCAGAACTATACGAATACAAAGTTTTTAACGAAAATCTTAAAATTATAAAAGCTTTAATTTAAAAAAACGTTAATTATTATTGAAGCGTTTATAATTTTAATTTCGTTAACGAATTAAAAAATAACTTTTACGAAGTTTTAAATAATTATGTTATTATTTAATAAACGTACGAATAAATATATATATAAAATATATATAATAATAAGCTAATTATATTTAATATTAATAATAACGGACCTAATTTTAAAAAAATTATAAAAAGTTTATAGCAAAAAACTTTCGCCTTTAAACCAGCGATCGAAATTATTAAAGGCCATTTAATAAACGTTACATAGGTACTAAAAAAAAGTATACCTTTACGGACGAGCTAAAAAAAATATAAAGCTTGCATTTACGTACGAAACTTTATTTAACGTAAAAGCATAAATTATAACGAAATAATTATAAATACCGTACGCATAATATATTAACGTATCTTTATGGCGTTAATAATGAATTGGGACGGGGAGAATCGGTCCTGATCAGTGCATAATCGAAGAGCGTGTCACGAGTGAGCCCAGGGTTCAAGAGATAATGAAGGCAACGCAAACTGTATTCTGGTGTTGAGACCAGTCCAAAAAGCAAAACTATGAACGATGGTGATGAGTGTCTCGGGGTTGAGCCCGGCGAAAAGAACAGCTAGAAATACATAGGGGGTGCTGACTAATCGATCAGTCAGGCCATGTGTCCGACCCTGCACCCTGCTCCATTTCAATAATAATTATAAAATAACATATATAATAAATCGATTTTATTATAACGTACCTTAATAATAACTTAAAGAAAAATATTTTTATAAAGCGCTTTTTTATATTATAAAAATATTTCGATACGTACCTAAATAAAAAATAACATTTTAATTTTATACCGGAAAAAATTATTAAGTTAATAAACCCTTTTTACGAATTAAAATAAGCTAATACCGTATAATAAAAAAAACTCCGAATAATATTTATAAAGTATAACTTTCGGCCGTTAATATCTAACGACGTAATATATATTAATACGAAAACCCGAAATATAATTACTTTATATATTAATATTTTCTTATTTTTCAGCCTTAATAAAAAACGCTTACGATATATAGCAAACGTTATCGCAAACAACGTTCTTATAAATAACCTCGAAATAACAAACTGGTACTTCGAAATACGTATCGTCTAATCGTCCAAAACGGATAATATCCGCCTTAATTAAAAATAATATATTAATAAAACATTAATAAGCTTAAAAATAAACAATATACAAGCGGAACCGATCTTTTTTATTAAAAAGTACCTAAATTACGTATTTCGTTATAAAAATACGGCTAATAAATAAAATATTTTCGATTACGTAAACTTTGTTAACAAATTTAATTTTTCCAGCTACATAACGTAACTCCGATACGGCGTTTATTACGTCCACTTAAGTACGTTTTATAAATAACCCGTTACCGAAACATTAAAAATATATTAAACGTTTTCCGAAATACTTAAAAAGTACTTCGAAATTATCCATTCGATATCGAAAGCTAAACGAAATATATCTTTATTACGTATATAATAAATTAAGATTATTTATAGCGATTAACGTAAATTTCGCAAATAACCTTAATATAATTAAGTTAACTACTAATTACGTTTTATTTATAACGGAAGCCCCGGTAACATAAACGTTAAAGCAATAACAAATTATTATAAGGTATACCTTAAAAGCTAAATATATAGCATTAAATGCAGCAGTTATTAAGGTAATTAACGTACGTATCTTTTTTTAAAAGTTTGGACTTATGCTTAAAAACTTTATTATTATTTTTAAAAACAATAATAATATAAAAGAAATTAGTTAAAAAAATGCTATATTACGGAAAAAACGTTACATACGCATTAAATACCATTATATACGCCAAGAAATTCAAAAAGGCCAAATAAAGATCGAATATATTAAAAACGTATAAAACCTAATTAACGAATTTACCAAGCTTTTAAATAAAATAATATACGAAAAGTTTATTATTAATTTAAATTTTAAAATTATTTAAAAATATTTGCAAAAAGGTAATTTTAATTAATAAAAAAATAATCTCGCTGGATTTTTTTTATACGAAAAAAAAAGCGTTTCCTTATTAAAACTTATTTTTTGTCCGAAAACGATAACCGCGGTATTCTTTTTATAACTATCCGAAAGTATCCTCTTACTTATTAACTTTAAAGCTTTAACTTTCCGTAAAATTACTTATATATTTTTATTTTTTCGATTTTTATATACCAAATTATAATTTAATAATCCGGTAATAATTAATTACGATATATAACTTACAACTAATAAACGTTTCTAAACCTACCGGATTAAAGCCTTTACTTTTTAGCTACTCGAAAACAAAAGGACTTAAAAAATAATAACCTTAATTATTTACTAATTTATTAATAAAAAATGGGTTATTTATTTATAATTAAAAAACTTTTAAGGTAGCAGGTTGGCGTAATATAACTATTTCCGCATATTAATAGCTAGGCAGCCTTAAAACGTTTTGGAAAAAGTGGGCCCTGCTAACCGGTATAGCCGTAACGGCACGGTAAAATAATAAGGCCGGCTAATTAATATAACGATTAAAAAATTTAGCTTTATTAATACAAAAAGTAAAAGTTTAATCCCGGATTATATAACAAATTTTTTTTATTAAATTCTTTTTATTTTATTAATTTTAATTACCTTTTTTGCAGTTTGTTATATAAAAGTTAAAATTTAATTCCTAAATATATTAAATAATTAGTTTTCTTAAAATTTTGCAATATATACATAACGAAAAAGGGCGTATTAGGATCTGATACATTAATATGCACCTAATTGGTTAGCCCGTATAACGTTTACCTTAACGCGTCTGCACTAAACTCATACACTCTGTGACGGCACTGGCAGCTGGGGCACGTCAGACCCCACTTTTGTACAGCTGATGGCAGCGCAGCCCTTGGCCTATTTAGGTCTGCCGCATAAGTGGCCATTCTCTTCCTTTTTCCTTCCTTTCTTCACCTTGGAATCTTTGTCTATAGCTTGCCAATAAACCAGCGTTCTGCTGCATACAATGGCCGTGACACACTCTACCTGTATCTAATATTTCTGCATACAACATGGATCATCCTAATCCTTCCCAGACATCATTAGTAATACACACATCGTTATACCAATAACATTCAATGAAGCGCTACGTATCTTCACATTATATTTATAAATTTATTTTTTAAAAAATATTTTTTATTTCGTATAAACGTTTTAATATCTTAATTATTTTCGTATTTTTATAAAATCGGCGATGATTATTATAAAACCTTTTTCGATATTAATAATAATTATAATAATTAATTTTATTTTATTAATAAAGTTAAGTTTTCCTAAATTATCGTTATAATATTTACTTATTATTAAAACGATTTAAAACACCGTTTTTAATATATTTTTTATCGTTATTTTAAAAACTTTTTTATATAAAATTTAAAATCGAAATATTCTTAATATATATATATTTTAATAATTTAATAATTACCTTTATTAATTATTTTAAGTCGACGGTTTTCGGTTAAATTTTTACGTTTTTTTAACGTTATAACTTTGTTAAACGTTATCGTAACTTTTGTATTTTTTTCGCACGTTATTTCGTCGACGAGTCTCCTGCTTTTAATCGACGACGGCCGCTACGTATATAAACGTTTTCCTAACAATTAAAGAAGCTTCGAAATCTTCCTTTTCGAACCGATTCGCAAATTTTACTTTTAAACGCACTTACGCCGAGCCTGCCGCTCCAAGCCTATCGACGAGCCTGTCGACGACCCTCCCTTTTAGCCTCCCGTGCCAAAGCGGAGCGGTACCTCGAATGCAACACAAAATAGGTAGATCGGGATGTTAATTTTCTGCCGTCAAAAGTGCTAAAAGACGGAACCAAAAGATGCTACCATGTCGGCAAATGTGTAGCAATTTTTCAAACTAGGGGAGGGGGGAGAGGGAACTGGGTTACTTGATTTTTGTGTCTAGCTAGATAGATGAATCTCCTTAGCTGATATAGCCTAGACCCGTTTATGTTTGCAAACCTAGAGCTACATATCAAAGCCCTTTCAATCCATTCAACCTCCTTTCAACAAATCACCACAACTGCCGACATATTTTAAAAATATTAAATAAAAGATTTTTGAATTATTTAAATTATGTATTAAGTAATATATACGAAATGCGTTTAAGTTCGAAAAGGTTTTTTTAAAATTTTAAACTATTATTTTATTTGCAATTAAATAAATTATTTCGTAAAAATAATAATTAAAGATAAACATGTTTTTGCGTTATAATATTAATGCTTAAATAATTTAAGTTTTTAAAACGTATATAAAATAATAATAAAAAAGTTTAATTTTTAGTTAATATTTTTTATTTCTAGTACCTATAAAAAAACCAAATAGTTTTTAATATAAATCTTTTTTATCCGTTACGTAACGCTATATTTGTTTTTTAATTAGTAAAATATTTTAAAAAGAAAAAAAGTAATGAATTTTAAAAGATTTTATTATTTGATAAAAAAGTTGTAATAATATTATAACGTATATTAATATGCGTATTTTTAATATATTAATGTTTTCTTAATAATTTAATTTTCTTATAAGTCTTTTTTAATCTTTAACTGTTTTTTAACGTATATATACGTAATAAAGTAATTATGCGAAGCTTATCATTATTATTATTTTAAAGTTAAGGATAATTAAGATAAAAAAGAATACGATAAACGGTATAATTAATATTTTAGAATAATATTACCTGGAAAAACAGAAACTTAAAAAGATACAGATATTTAATACGTTACTTTTTCATTATATATATATATATAACGTGCCATATATATAAGCAAAAGATATATATAAGCGAGAAACCTTTTTAACTATTTTGATTATTATCTTTAATTATTTATTTTTTAATATTAATATTATAAAACGTTCTATAAAACAAGTAAAAATAAACTTAATTATTTAAGTTAAAAAACGAAACTCGAAAATTAATTATAAAAAGTTTAATGTTATTTATAAAGTTTCATATTTTACTTTAATATATCGTTTTAATAATAAATACGCTCGAATTAATATTAATTTCTTTTATACAAATTAATATCAACTGAAAAGGAAACGATTATTACTTAAATTTTCAACTTAAATACGTAAACGTTTCTTATCCGGCTTTAATATATTATTAACTTAACGCGTTACAGAACGTATCAAAATTAACTAAACGTCGAACTTTATGAAACGGTTAAAAAATTTTTAAACGCGTTTAAATCGGAAAATTAATTATTAACGGATTTTATTTAAGATTTTCAAAGTATTTTATAAACAATGCGAATTTATTTAAGTTATAATTATAGAATATAATATTATAAAAAAATATTTATAACTTTAATAAAATTAAATTTGTAATAAAACCTTTTATAATAACGGGCATAATAATTATTAATATTAAAAGAAAGTAAACAATTTAAATAAACGTAATAAAGAGATAAAAGATAAATTATAATAATTTAAGTTATTAATTTTTAAAATTAAATTATACCGTTATTTAATATTATAACGGTGAAGAATTATTTTAAATTTTATTATTAATAACCCGTTAAAAAATTATATGAAATAATAATAATTCAATAATAAATAATGTAAGATTTAAATAAATCTAACATTTTAATAAATATATTCGAACGCGTGTAACAAGTTTTAAAAAAATTATTATTCGATAAAATTCGAAAAATATTGCGCCAATAATAATATTATTACGTTTTATATACCTGCGCAATTTTTGTATCGGTTTTAACTTTTTGATATATTTTATTTTTTTTAATTTTAAAACTCGTTTATTCGTAATATATCGAGAACCTAATATAATGCTATTATACTTATGTTACCAAAAAAGGTTTCTTTTTCGCTGGCTTTTATAATACGTTCCAAATTATTATAACTTTCGATAATATTAAATTTAAATTCGTAAAAAAAGTTTTTCTAATTATATTTATGCCGACCGTTTCCCCGTTAATCTGCCCCGGTTCTATTTTACCTTCCGCAAAAATTCCCAAAAATATCCGTAAAATATCGAAATAAAAACGATCTTTATAAAAGGAATTAAAAATTATTAAGGTAATTCGCTAATAAAAATACTTCAACCGATTAATTTTATAACCAAATATTATATATTATTATTATATAAACCTGGTTTTTTCCGAAAAAAAACCTCCAATTACGTAAAACGAACTATATCTTATATAAACGTCGTAGAATTAAAAACAAACACTTTTTTAAAAAAAAGAATACTTATTATATAAAAAAAATCTTTTTAACTCAAAACTCCCCCAAAAATATGTAATTAATAATAACTAAAAAAAATCGTTATAAAAAATTAAACCGAAAAAACGAAAATATAACGTTTACGGCAAACCCGGACATAATATACGTACTTATAAAAAGGTTATAAATACATTTAGCTAAAAAGAATTCGATTAATTTACATTGATATAATATATTATTATTAAGTTATTTAAACTTGTTATTACGGAATATTAAAAAGCGGCTCGCTTATATATATATCTCGCTTATATATATAGCACGTTATAATTTATTTAAACTCCAATCTATATACGCGGTTTTAAAATAATCTTTAATTATTTACGCCTCTTATTTAATTCGTTCGTAATAATATACAAGAAATAATCCGAATTATTGGACGTTAAAAAAACCGTTAAATATACATTTAATATAACAATAGATATAAATTTTCAGCTTACCGAAAAATCTTTTAACAGAGTTAAAGTTAGGTAAATATAAAAAGAATTATTATAACTTTATTTTAAGGTTTTCTCATTTCGTATATATTTTATCAGAATAATAGAAAATAACGTTAATTATTATCAATATAAAATATGGGTTAATAAACGGGTTTATTAACGATAATATTTTTTTTAATATAAAATAAAATGCTTACGACTGGTAAATTTTCAATATATAAAAGTATTTAATAATTCGTTAATTATAATTATTAGCAGTAAATTAAAATAACGGTTTTATTTTAAAACATTTTAAACGAATAAAGTAAAGTTTTTACGTACCTAATTATAACGACGGTTAATATTACGTTTATTAATATCCGAAATGTATTTAATAATAGTAAAAAAATATTATATCCTCTATTTCAAATTCGCTTACGTAACTTTAAATTTTAACCTTTTATTACTTTAATCGATAATTCTTAAATATTCCGAAATTGTGAAAATAATTACGTATATATCGTAATAATCCGCAAGAAATTATTATATTTCCTTAAAATATAAATTAAGTTTATAAAATAATTTTTCTTTACAATTTTCATATAATTAACGTTAATTAATTAAGGTAAAACGTAACGAAGTAACGCGTAATAATATATAATACGTATATTAAACGTATAAAAAAATAACTTTAAAGCTTTTTTATAATAATAATTTACTTAATTATTAAAAAAAATTACCTAATTACTTTCTATTAAGCGCGATATCGTTCGATTATACGTATATTAACGTTGAATAAAATCGAAAGTTTTTTTATTAATATAATCGCGTTTAAAATCAAAGTTAACAGCTTATATTTTTATAACGTAATAAGGCGTTTTTCGTATTTCGTTTTAAGATTAAAAATAATAAGTATTTTTATCACTTTAAAATATTATAAATCGAAAGAATTATTTATACGGAAAGCTTTAATTATGTATTATTATTTCATCATCATCATTATTATTATTATTAATATTATTATTATGTTACTGTCGAAAGTTTATACGCGTTCTGAAAGAACGCATACAAAAAAAGGTATGTGATTCAGAAGCTAAGTGGGGCCCCGACACTCTGATTCGAAATGGGAGTAGCTTTTCCTGGGGGAGCTAATTAGATCAAGTATGGATGAATCAAAAGAGCGCCACCCACCTTCAGAGAAATGGTTATGGCTGACGTCTTATCGCCCCTAATCGGTTAAATCCCATTATCATGTCAAGCAGCCACTTAGCCTATTGGTCGAACTGGGAACCTACCCGCGCGAGCGTGGCTCGTCTTTGAGTCTCCTGCATGTCCTACTCATCCGAAGACCAGCTGTGTCGCTGACGCTTGCAGCTCTCAATGGGCCACGTCCTGGAAAGTAGATGCATGCACTCGAGTGTGGCAATGGGCAATTGGCGGTATGTTTGCATTTGTTTCAGTCTCGCTCTGCGGAACTTCGGTACGGAAGAACACTCTCCAGAGCCAATACTTCTTGTGGTAGATCTGCACTTTGTGTTCCATCTGGGCATGCGAAATTGTAGCTGGCCTTGCGCAAGGAACATGGTCCGTATCATGTCAACTGATGAGTGCAATATACCTCCCTGAGCCTTCAGCCGCTAGTCCCCCTCATCATGTTGGGTAGCATTGGAACATCGGGTACTGGAAGCATGGACCTTTGGACAAGGCTGGTAGAGGCTGTGTAAATATAAGAACAATAAGAAATATCCTCGTGTCCTGTGGTATGCCTTTTAGCCATTCTTCGCATTGATGCAAAGACTGCCCTAAACCTATTTCGTGGTCGGCACTATGGATCAGCTCGCCCAGCTCCCCTATCTACCGCCAGCTGAACAGGAGAGTATCCTGAATGGACCGGCTCTCTTGGCACCTGACAATGAGGTGTCGGATCTTCAGAACCCCCATAACGAAAATGACTTGGGCCTAGCATCGACCGTAATATGTTTGGTTGTTTCGACTCTCGTGCTCTATATCCGGCTCCACACCAAGTTGTTTTTTGAAAGGACATTCAGGATTGAGGACTGTACGTTCACTACTGACCCCAGCCTCCCGACCGCGATATCATATGAATGCTAATGTGAAAGATCTTAGGGTTGGCGGTGGCTTCCTTCGTATGACAACCTCCTCCAATGTACACTCTATGAAAGTGCATCGACGCTGACGCCATTCATCTAGGGTCTCTTCCTCAGCTACATCTATTTGATGTTCCGTTTCATGAGAGTTGGTTTCCTCGTTCACCAATGGAACATCTCGGTCACCAATCTGATGGAGGTGTATTACGTAAGTAGCACTTACCACAATATGGTTCGACAAGAGCAGTGGCTGACGATAGACAGATCATCCACGTGGGCTCCAATATCTACTTAGCTCTCTTTAATTGCTTGAAAGCATCAATCCTACTGGAGTGGAATCGCCTGTTTGTCCCACGCGGTACTCGAAACTGGTTTTGGTGGACTAGTCACTTCCTCTTGTTTGTCCATGTCTGTCTATTCGTCTCTGTCGTAGTCGCACTCAATCTGTTATGTACTCCATATGAAAAGATATGGGATCTTACGGTGCCCGGCGGTTCCTGTATGGAACGGGCATATCTCGATATTACGTCCGCGTCTGTCCAGCTCCTCACGGACCTCTTTACCTTTGCCCTCCCACAGAATATCATTTGGTCCTTACAAATGTCTACGAGGAAAAAACTGGGCGTATCGTTCGTCTTCGCCGTGGGCGTGCTGTATGTTATAGTCTGTCCTGGTCTCTTCACTCCGTTTTCAACCCCTTTACTCGACTGATGTTTATGAAATGCAGGGGTTGTGTTGCTGCAGCTGCTCGACTGGCCATGATCATCGACAAGAGGGATTCGCAGGACGCGTCGTTCTCAATAGCTGCGATATCCTTGGCAACGCTTATCGAGTCGTCCTGCGGGTTCCTGATCATCTGCGCGCCCGCGATGCCAAGATTTGTCACCGAATCGAAACGGATCGTCCAATCGAAGAGGTGGGCGGGGTTGCCCACAACTCGGCTGCAGAGTTCAAAAAGGGGGAGCGAGTCCCACGAGTTCCGCACCGGTTCCAAATCCAATATCGCAAGCAGCCCTTATCGGAGGCTCGACGAATACGATGTACCCCTGACGGTTCTTGCTGTGGCGAGCGGTCCTACCTCCGAGTCCACTGAGGACCTCCGATACCCCCCTAACGAACCAAGCACAGGGATCCTGCGCACGACACAAATCGTGACCCAGGAAGAATATGTCAGCCCTGCCGCTCTTTCCCACCAGTACAAGCAGCAGCATCCATGGGTCGATAAGGGTCGATGCTGATGTAATAACCACATTTTCATATTTAGTCAAGTGTTTGAAGATATGACGCTTTGCAAGTAGTTGACATGATAGGGACGCTTGAGTGAGAGAAAAAAAACAGGCGCGGATAAGCTGCTGAGGCTGCGAGAGAAAAACAACCCCCTAAGGTAAATATCAAGCGTTCGTTGCGTACGAGTCTATGTTGGCCGTCTTGTGGTGCCTGGGGTCTTCGAATTGTAACTTGACCCTCTGCGTCCATAGTCAATATACGATTCCAGCTCGGTATGTGCTTAAGGCAGGCTATAATTTTAAAAGTGTATGGACATCTACGAGATCGCATTTTATCTCACCATCACCTAATTTCACTTGGCATCTTTGGAACGAGCGTCCGGGGCCACTGAGACGGATTACCACTTGTTACAATTGAATTCAATATATTTTACCCCTATTCTCACCCCTGTCCTTATACCTGTACCTATAACCCGCTTATAGACGCCGTAAATAAAAAAAGTAGGAAGGTCGGCCAGGTTATAACCATTTACACCGGCCATAATGCCTGAGTAGTTATCCCATTGTCGTGCCTTATATAAGCTCTAAAGGTAGAAAGATATTTCAATTGCAGAATTGGCAAGGCCAAGGAGCCCCTACACTTTAGGGTAGGCAACGCTGAACTTGAAGCAAGAAAGAAGGGTCCCTAATATCAAAACGGATATGTTACGTAGGAGTGGCAGGCTCGCCACTGCAATAATAGAGGCTCAACAAAAGGTCTTATTTAGTCTGTAAGGTTCCGTCTAGGGCCTTAGTAGATATCACAGTAGTGTGCTCGTGCCTATCCGTAGCAAACAAAACCTATGTAAAAACTTAAATGGCAGGTCCCTACTTATCTATTGGGACGAATACGGTCCTTGCACAATGCATCTCTGCACTCAGGTCAATAGGGAAACACAAATATAGCTGGCTAGTATGAAAGCAGCGCTGCCCTCCACCAACATACCAAATCATTGCTCAGCATATCAAAATGGCAACGGCAACAAAACTTCCTGACGATGCCCCGGATGTTGCACCCCCTCCCTATTAGCATACCAGGAACGACACACGCTATCAATAAATGATTCCTAGCCAAATTCCTCGGAAGGCCGGTCCAGCCACAGGCGGAGAGTTCTACTGAGTAAGAGGCCGAATAAAAACATCCTTGTCAGGTAGTCCTTAGGGCTACACCAACGCTAATCCCCGTACTAATTGGCTGCTAGCTTCCCATAAACTTTAGGGATACACAATGCCGCCGTTATTACGCGCACATTTCTTAGCGTTACCGTCTAAATCCTTTAGCCGTTTGACTGCTTCCGAATAAAGCTGTTACCGCTGATCGTAAATAACGCTGTCGCTCGTTGACTTTTTCCGGATTAAAGCTATATTAATATAATAAACGTTATATTAATATAATTAACGTTATATAACGGTTACTTTAAAGAAACGTTTTATTATTATTATTATAACGTGCTATATATATAAGCGAGAAACACATATAAGCAAGCTGCTTTTTGGTATTTCCTAATAACAAATTTAAATAACTTAATAATAATATATTGCATTAATTTAAATTAATCGGATTCTTTTTAGTTAAATATATTTATAACTTTTTTATAAATACGCGTATTGTATCCGAGTTTGCTACAAGCGTTATATTTCCGTTTTTTCGTTTTAACTTTTGTATAATAACTTTTTTTATTTATCATTAGTTATATTTTTTATTACCTTTTCCTTAAGTTAGAAAAATTTATTCCTTTTATGGAATAAATATATCTTTTTTTTGAAAAAAAAAAACGAAGATCTATTTAAAATATAATTTATTTTGTATAAATGAATATTTTTTCTAAAAAAAAGCCGTTTTATATAATAATAATATATAATCTTTTATTATAAAAATTAACCGATTTAAATATTTTTGTTAACGAGTTATTTTAATATCTTTTTTTTTTAATAAATATTATTTTATTTTGTTATTTTACGCCTATTTTTTAAAGGGTTTCGTAAAAAGTAAAATGAAATTGGCAGAAATTAACGGGGAAACAGTTAACGTAAGTATAACGGGAAAAAATTTAATTCGGAAAAAATATTATTAAAATTAAATAAAATAAAGCCAATTTTCGCAAATTTAAATTTATCGGACGCTATAGTAATTTAAAATATGTTATAAAAACCAGCGAAATTCTTTTTTAGATATTTAAATATAATAACGTTATATTATATTATCGATATATTACGAACAATTATGCTTTAAAATAAAGAATTAAAATATATTAAAAGGTTAAAATGGATACGAAAAATGCGCCGCTATATGAAACGTAATAATATTACTATTAATATAATACTTTTCAAATTTCATTAAATAATAATTTTCGTAATTATCGAAAATAAAAAAACCGTTCGAATTTTTAATACGAGTTCGAATATGTTTTTTAAAATATTAAATTTATTCGAAACTTAATATATTTACTATTTAATTATTATTATTTAAGACAATTTTTAATTTGTCATTATTAATAAATTATTACGGTATTAAGATTTTAAAAAAAAAATTTATTATAATAATAAATAATAATATAATTCAACTTTATAAACTAATAAGTTAAATAATTATAATTTATAATTTCTTTTATATTTATTTAAACCTTTTATATTTTTCGATATTAATAATTAATTTATCTATTATTATATAAGTTTTATTAAAAATTATAATTCTGCCGAGATTATAAATTTTTTTAATATCCTATTTTATAATTATAACTCGAATAAATTTAAATTATTTACAAAATATCTTTGAATTTGCGGAAGAAATTCGTAAATAATCGATTTTCCGATTTAAACGCGTGTAAATGTTTTTTATTGTTTAATAAAGCTTAATATTTAATTAATTCCGACATATTCCGTAATACGTTAGGTTAATAATATATTAACTATATTTTTAATATACTAAAGCTGGATAAAATACCTTTATATATTTAAGTTAACACTTCGGTCGATAATCGAATCTTTTTCGGTTAGCGTTAAAATTTTTTTTTTTTTAAAAAAAAAGAACAATATTAATTTAGGCGCATTTACCGTTCAAACGGTATATTTAAGTAAAATATAAGATTTTATAAACAAAATTAAGTTTTTTATAATTACTTTTTAGCTGTTATTTTTTTAACTTAAATAGCTAGGTTTATTTTTACTTTTTTATAAAGCGTTTTATAATATTTATATTAAGAAATAGGCGATTAAAGATAAATAATTAAAATAGTTAAAAAGGTTTCTTGCTTATATATATATTTTGCTTATATATATGGCACGTTACCTTTATTATTATAATATAGCTTTCTTCTTAAAGAAGACGTAACCGTGTAAACAAAATTAGATAAAATAATAGATTGCTACCTCAATTTCTAGACTTTATTAAACCTGTTTCTTTCGCACACTTCCTTGTCCCGCTTCTATTTACGTCAATTATTGACCCTGCCGAACCGTAGAGCCAGCGGGCATAAGGTTTATCAGGATCAAAGCTTATCGGCAACCACGCATCAGTCGGCTTCAAAGTAAGGCTTTATAGAAATAAGATAATAATTTATCTTAATCGTAAAAATTATTAATTAATTATCGGGTTCGAAGATATTAAGTATAATCTTTATTATATAAATTATATCGTATAATAATTCTGTATATATTTAGCTTAGCCTCGAAAATAAGGCCTGAACTTATTCGACCTTGTATAATATAGCTTAATTTAATAGTATACAAACTTAGTAATTAAAAAAAAAAGAAAAATAACGCTATCGAACCTTTTATTATAACGCCTTTTTCGTTATTGCTAAAATTTTATAAATTATAAGCTTTTAAAAATTTAATTAAAACCGTTATAAAAGTTAAAAATATTAAGCTAACTTTTTAATTAAAGTATATTTTTTAATATTAAATAAACACATTTTCGTATTTTACAACTTCTTTTTTAATTTCGAAAATATATCGTTTTATAATTTATTTTAAAATATTTATAAACATTATAAATAAAGTATATAATTTATATACGATGTTAGGGATTACAGTAATCCGGGTCTGCCTAACAGGCACCCCGACTACTTATATCTTTAAGTCCCTAGTAGTTTCTGATAGTAGACGATAATCAAGACTTACACCTTTACACAGTTATACGTATTCAATACATGGCTACTTGTGACACGTAAAGAGTACTAAGTCTGACACTGCTGTTATTCACTATTTCTCCGTCATCCATATCATTGCCTTCGTAATCTTTAATATACGATTCGTTTTTCTTTTCGGTAGTTAGATTTTTACCGCCGATTTATCGTAAAAGATTTTCGATTAATAAAAATATTCGTATATTTTCTTTCAAATAGGCCGAATTTTACGTTAACTAGATTATAAAATAATGAATTTTTTTTTAAATCGATAAAACTAAATTTAACGATATAATTTATCGTTAGCCATATTATATACATCGCGTAAACGAAAGGTACTATTTAATTATACCAACGATAATTCCGAACGGAAATAAAGTTTAATATTTTAAAATAAGTTTTGCGGCGT
Source organism: Monosporascus sp. CRB-9-2 (assembly GCA_004155915.1). Lineage (NCBI taxonomy): Eukaryota > Fungi > Ascomycota > Sordariomycetes > Xylariales > Monosporascus > Monosporascus sp. CRB-9-2. The sequence continues at coordinate 170,749 of QJOA01000034.1, forward strand.
AATCGATAAAGGCCTTAAAATTTTTCTTAAAACTTTTTAAGTCTTATTTATTCGAAAACGTATTAAATCTATATCGGTTTTTATATTAACAAATAAATTTAATAATGTTATCAATAAAATAACGAAAACTTACTTTAAATATAAAACGATATTTTAATTTGCGACGTAAAAGTTATTTTAAAAAACTTCACTTTTTATAGAATTACAGTAATTATTTAATTTCTGAATTTACCGAATTTCAATCTTATCGAAGTGGTACAAAATTAAATAAAAAGTTATCTTAAAAGAAAGACGAATAAAGTGACGTTAAAAGGGTAATATGTTATTAAATTAAAGTTTTCGTTTAAAAGGCTTAATATATTATTAATTAAATTTAATAACGAAAGCTGTTAGTTTTTATATCGTAATAATATTAACACGTAATCGTTATTAATAAGTAGTATACAAAAAATAAAAAAGAACAGGCTGAAAATTAACTATTATTATAACAAAAGTAGTAATATCTTAATAATTTTATCAGAGTATATTGTAGTTATATATAAGACGTTAGGTTTTAAATAGATTAGATAAATGGAAACTATATAACTAGAATGTTTATGTTAAGAGCTAAGATAATGTAAAGGATTATGCGCATTATAAGAAGACGCTAGCTATATTAAGTGTCACTATTATGCAATTATTACGATGCCTTTACCGAATAGCCGCCATATAACTTGCTACTCGTTTCTCTTTTTTAAGAAGATATAAGTTTTAAACTAATTATTTTCATAGCCGTATTATTTCTTTATTTTAATTTTATTATATTTTAATAAATTAAAGATTTCTTATTTCAATTAAACCGTAAGAAATAAACGATATATTAACGACCTTATATAATAATACGGCGGTTATCCCGGTTATTGAATTTATTTCATTAAAATTTAAACGGCGATTAGATAATCACAAAAAAAAGTTTAAATATTAAATAATAAAACGATTTTTTTTTAAAAAGAATTACGATACTTATAAAGAATTATTACGAAAGAATGGTGATATTTATAATTAAATATTATATTATATACCTTTAATAATAACGTAATAATTCTTGTATAAATATTTTTCGAATTAAATTTAATAACGTTTAATAATAATTTCATTATAAATTTTTCGAAAATTGTAATATTCGTAAATTATAATACGGCCAGCATTAATATAGCATGGTAGCTAGTTTTTTTAGCGTTGAAAACGAAGATTTTAAGCTAAAAAAAAAGAAGAAAAAAAAGGTAAAGTCGCAAAGTGCGTAAAGATCTATAAATATCCCCATTTTTTATATAGTAGATAGCTAGTTTATATGGCAGCTATCAGCCCTATATAACGATTGCCAGCCTTATGGTTTAATCCTGGTAATTGCTATTATATTACTCTTTTTTAAAAACTTGTATACGATTAAAGTAAATATATAAATCTTTATTAATTATAAATACCGGTTCTTTCTTATTGGTCAGGTTTTTATTTTTACGGCCTTATTATTATCGGGGTAATTTTCGTTAATTTCGTCGGCAGCCGTTATATCTATTTATTTTCATAAACGAATTAATGGTTTAAATATTTTAAAATATTCCGTATAAAACCGTTTTATTATAATTAGGACGTTTTTAAAGTTAATTACGGCATACTATGTTTTGTTAAGATCGTAATTTTTTTATTTAATTTAATATTATACTTTTATGTAACGTCCGTTAAATTTTAATTATTCGATTTATTTTATTTCGAATTTTAATTTACCGTAAATCTTTTTAAATAACGGTAATATTTAAGTTTATTAAAATAATAAGTTGTTATTAACTTTACATAGCCGATCGGTATAAAATAAATTAATTATTTTATTACTTAATAAAAAATTGAAAATAAAATTCCCTCCGCGTTTTTTTTTTTTAAATTTTAAAAAGTTTTATTTATTATAAATTTAAATAAATAATCGGTACTTACATTACGAAACTTTTTTTACGGAAAAAAACTTTGTCGCCGATTTTAAAATTTATTAAATAACGTTTTTTTGTTATTTTACGGTTTTTAACGTCTTTGCGTTTTTAACGCAGCTTTTTTTATAAATATTTAAATATTTTTAATTTATTTAATAATTATTAATATCTATTAAATTAATTCGAGTTTCGCTTTTATTATATTTAAATTTAACGAAAATAAATTTCGGATATTTTTATTTAATATAATTTTTAACGGAATTATATTAATCTACGAATACCATAATAAATTATACGTAAAACTTAATGCCGGTATATATATATTTTAATTATTTTAATATTTATTATTATAAAAATGTAAATATTAATTTCGTTTTTAATTCGTAAATTTAATAACTTTTTAGGTTTATAAATATAAAATATTTCCGTAACAATATTTTATACCGATAAATTCGTTTAATTTAATTAAAAATTAAAAAATAAATCATTTTACGTTATTATTAATTTAAATAACGGATATTTTAAAGAAACGATATAAATATTAATAATATTAATTTTTTTATTTAGTAAAATTATTATAATTTTATTAAATTTATCAATAAACGTTTATATATAATTATAACCGTAACGGTTTTTTAGCATATTTTTTTCGTCGACGACAACGTAATCCTAAATATTATTTAGAATAAGGAAAAAGTAAAAGAATTCCAGCGTTTTATTTTAAAACGTTTTGTTCCGACGGTAATCGTAATAATTCCGGATATATTATCGGATATTTTGCTTAAACCGAAATTAGGTGTATTTCCGTATTAATATTTTAATTATTTTATTTTAGTTAAAATACGCAAATATTTTAAGTATATAAATTTTATAAATAAGTACGGTACGGGAAAGAATACGGTCGTTAATTATTTTTTAGGTATTATTAATTTGTTATTTTTTTATTTAAATGTTACGTTTTATTTTCGTAACGGATAAAATCGATTAAATTAATACTTTACGGGATATTTTTAATTCGTACTTTAATCGGCATTTTATTAATAATAACGAAAAACTTTTTTTAATCGTTTTAACAAAACTAAAACTTAATTTTTTTAAAACCTTAATTATAAATAAATTAACCGTTTTCCGAAATAAAATATCTGTAACAATATTTTTTTATTAAATCGATATTAAAAAGTAATATCGAAATTAAAAAACAAAAAAGAATTTATTAAATTTAACGCGTAAAAAAACGTATTTATTCGTAAAATATAATAAAGCTTAATAATTAATTACGATAAAAAACTTTTATTTTTAAAATTTAAAGTAATAATATTCGAAAGTTTAAATTAAAATAAGCAACTTTCGGTTTTAAATAAAATACGCCTTTTTTATTAAAATTCTAATTTTTAAAAAATATTTTACAGATTTTTATTTATTACTTTTTTATTATTATTAAATAATGCTTTTAATTATATTACGTAATACGTTTAGTTTTATTTTAATCAATTAATTAGGTCGAAAAGAAAATAAGAATTAAAACTTTTTAAACGAACTATTTTATTTTTTCGAAAATTTATTTTTGTTCGGATTTTATTATAAAGAAAGCATTTTTTTAAATAAATAATTTAATAATTCAGTTATACCGTTTTTATAACAGCAAAATATTCGTACGTAATTATAAAATTTTATAAATTAACGAATTACAATACGGTTATTAAAATTTTTAAAATTTTATTTTTAAAATATTTTAATCTTAACTAAATCGATAAAAACATTTACGTTTATTTTTATAATAATACCGAAATAATATTTTTAAGGTTAAATCGGAATTTTTTAATATTCTTTTGAAAATTAATTTTATATAATCGGTAAATAACTTTTTTATAATATTTTTTAAAAAGATTTAAAAATCGAAAAAATTTAATACGGCCTTAATGTAAACGTTTATGTAATTAAATATTAATAATCGATTATAATGAAATAAAGTTTATTTTAAATTTAAATAAAAATATTTTTTATTAAAACTTTTTTTAATAAATTTTAAATATTATTAAGTATTTCGATTTAATAACGATATAAAATTTATAAAACGTTTAAATAATATTAGTTTTAATAAAATATTTAATATTTTAATAATTAAATATAATACCGTTAAAAAACTTTTAAAATAAAGTAATTTTTTAAATATTAATTCTTTTAACGATAATCGATATAAAATTAACGTTTCGATAAATATAATTTTAAAGTAAACAAAATTAAAGCGGTATTTTTTCACATATATAATTTAATAAAACTTATTTTTAATAAATTATTTCTTATTTTTTTAACGGAAAATATTAAATAAATATCCGGTAAATTAAAGGTCCAAAAGCAGGTATCGGCCGGTCGAATTCCAGAATTACGTTATGACCGGATCGGAAGTTTAAGAAAATATCAACTTTTTTTTTCGAAAATTTTTTTTAAATAAACGAAAAATTTTAATAAAAATTTCAGGATTTATTTTACGTATTCCGGATTTTTATTTTCAAAAAAGGGAAATTTTTAATTATTATATATTTTCTATTTTTATAAAACGGTTAACGTTATAACGTTTAAATTTTTATTTTTTAAAAAAAAAAATTTTTAAGGTAACGAAAATTTATTTTATTATTCCGTATAAGGATTAATCTTTAACTTATTTATTAACGAAACAATAATTACGTTATTTTTAATAATTTTTATAACGAAAATAATCGCCTTAATATTATATATACCCGGTATACTTCTTCTATTTAATATATTTAACGAAATAATAAATACGGATATTAAAATAAAATTATTTTTAAAATTATTTTTATAAACGCTAAAAAATTTAATATTATTTATCGACCTTTTTTATAATACGGTTATAACGGTTAACGTTTTTTTTAAACTATAAGGTTGATATGCCCGTTTAATAAATAGCGGGTTAAAAGTTTAATCGCCGGTAAGAACTTAACTAAAGTTAAAAGGTTGTCGAATTAAATAATATTTTTATTTTTATAATTTAATAATAAATTAAATTTTTTTATTTAATTAAAATTAAAAAAAATTTTATATTTAATATTTATAATTTAAAAAGTTTAATCAAAAAAATATTAGCCGTTAATTTCGAATATTATAATTATTTACATTGTTATTTAACTAATAAATTACTTTTAATAATTTTATAATTAAATTAAATTTTTTAATCGAATAATATAAATTTATAATTACTTTTTTGCTTATTTAATAAAAAGAAGTTAACAAAAAATCGGATTTATATTCTGGTATTATAAAAAACGGTAATATATAAATCAATTTTATTTATTTAAATTTACGTCATTTTGGTAAATATTTTATATTTTTTAAAATTATTTATTCCCGTTATTATTAATATAAAAAGAATTGTCGAAAAATTTTCCGATAATTTTATTTTTTTCTCCGATTCGTTAAAATTAAACGAAATTTTTATTATTTTTATCGCGGCAACCTTTTTTTTATTAAGATAATTATTAACTTTATATTCCGTTTTGTTATAATTAAAGTACATACCAGTTTTTAATAACCCTTTTTCTCGGTTTTCGACAAAAATTTACCGGTATTATCCGAAATTTTTAATTTACCGGAATTATTATTTAAACGAAGTTTTTTGTTTTTATTTTTCAGTATATTATTATTAAGGTTATATAATCGAAATTTATACTTTTATTAACGTTTCCATAAACGAATTAGTTATTATAAGCGGTTATAATAATATAATTATAAAACTTTTTATAAATAACGTTAAAATTACGGCTATTTTGAAAAAGATATAAATCAAGGTTTAAAAAAATATATTTTTATTTATATTAGGCGATTTTAACCTTTTAAATTAAAACGTTAAATTTAAAAATAAAATTATAAATATTTTAATTTTTGCTAGACTTAAAAGCAAAAATATAAAAAGTCTTTCTGGTCGTAAAAACTTAATTCGAATCGTAATACGATAATGTTAATACTTAAATTATTTTAATTACGTAAAAAAATCGAATAATTAATTAATAACGAATTTTAATTATTTATTCGTTCTTTCTTTTTAAAAAGCTTATTAAATAAACTATATAAATTTTTTCTTTTTTTAAAATTTAATTTATTTATTTTAAATTTATTTGTAATTTTACGAACTTAAGCGTTAAATTTAATTTTATTACCGTTAAACTTAAATAAGTCGTTAATGTAAGTTTTTTTTTTCGGTTATAATACAAATTCGTATTATTATTTTTTATAAACTTATAAAAAACGGGCTATATTGCTATACCGATAAGGTAAAACGTATTAGTATTACTAAAAGCGTTATTAATTATAGTTTCTCGGCGAAGGCGGTTAACGTTGTCGGAAAAAATAAGGGAATAATGGCTTTATTTAGCTTAAAAGCAAGCAGCTTTGTTACAGAACTTTTGGAATTCTTTTTAAAAGTCCTGGTTGTTATTAATTATTTCGTCGATTGGCTCTATATATATTAAGATTCGGTTTTTAAGTAGTTATGGTTTTAATGTAGTAAATTTTTTATCTTTAAAAATTCGATTTCGTGTTTTGGTACTTCGTTTTTTACCGCTTTTTTTAAGGTATTTATTATTTTTTATATTTTAATTTAAGTTTTGAAAAAGTATTTCGTTTTTTGCATTTCCGATTTTACCTTTAATTAATTTAAATTGCTTTAAACGTTAATTAGCTAATTTATAATTTCTTTTTAATAAATATTTAGTTTTAACGCTAGTTGGTCTAGATTTTGGTTTTGGATCCGGTTTAAAACGTATTATTTTTCGTTGTTACGTATCGACGTAAAAAAGATATAATATTTTATTTATTAATCGTTAGGCCAGCAAAAAAGGGTATAAACTTAAAATAATAATACGGCCAGCATTAATATAACATAATAACTAGTTTATTGGCGTTATAAACGAAGATTTTAAACTGAAAAAAAGAAAGAAAAAAAGGCAGAGTTGCAAAATGCGTAAAAATCTATAAATATCCCCACTTTCTATATGGCAGGTGGCTAGTTTATGTGGCAGCTGTTAGCTCCATATAACGGTTACCAGCCTCACGGTTTGATCCTGATGGCTGCCGTCACAAATTATATGCTCTTATTAAATTCGAAACGGTATTCATTAGCGGATAAATTAAAACTGCATAAAAAGATTCAGGAAAAAAAAGATAAATTATTTAAATCCTTTTCTAGTTTAAAATATTATAAAAAGATTTATAGAAAATTTATAGAAAATTTATAAACCTTATAATCTAACTAAACGTTATTTTTAAAAATTAAAAACTTTTATTATAATTTTACGTAATAAATTATACGTTAACGTAAATATATTATTCGTTCATAAATATTTACTAAAATTTATAACAAATAAATTAAAATTACGAAAGTTAAAGTACGAAATTACTGTAATTTTTATTTTATAAGTTAAATTAATTTAAAAATATATTATAATAAGTCCTCTTTATTATTGGTGAAAATTAATTTTTATTATATTTTTCTCAATAAAAAGTAATATTTTTTGATAAGCAATTTTATTATTTAATTAATTTCGTACACGGAACTATTTCGCGTAAAGTTTTAAATATAAAAATATTATTTTAAATGGTCGTTTCAAAAATTTTTATATTATAACACATAAATTAATATTTTTTTAAAAATCTAATAATTAGCTTACAGTTCGTAACCGTTATAAAACTTAAATGATATAACGGATATGATAATATTTTGTTAAAAGATTTTACAAATTATAAGAAAGTTATTTTAAATGGCAAAAAAATAATTATTATTAATTTAAATCTTTAAAAAGAAATTAAACTATATTAAATAAATTTCGAATATATATATATATATTTATTTATTACTTTTAAAAAAGCTACATACTTAACTTTTACTTAAAAATAATATATTTTAATTATAACGAAAAAGGTTATTTTCTAATAAACTATTTAAAAAAAGAAATTTATTACGTTGATATTATATTTTTTTAAAAAAATATAGAAAAGAATTAATAAATAACGTGTCACAGCTAAAAAAATCTAAAGGTAAATTAAAATACGATACTCCGTAAAACGTTTAAAATATTATTATTGCGATTAAAATCCGAAGTAAAGTAGAAGATTTATTTAAACGATTTTATTATCATATACGGCTATAAAACGTTAGAAATTCGAATCATAAATTTATTTAAAATTATAAACTTTTAACAAAATATCATTTTATTATTATGAAAACAAAAAAAAAATAGATATTATATTAAAATATTTAAATTTTCAGAAATATATTTTATAATAATTAAATATAATTTGAAAAAGAAATATAAATTTAATAAAAGAACATTACGAAATATTATTTTTATTATAACCGTAATAGTTATTATATTTATAATACCGCGTGAAAATGATAAAAAACTTGAATTAAAAAGTATGAAAAATACGAAAAAAATTATTAAAATAATTACGCTAATATATTTTATAACGAAAAAGTTATTTAGTTACCGGAATATTTATTATACGAATATATAATATATTTATTTAAAAAAAGAAACCTCAAAATTTTTAAGAAATCTTAAAAATTACAAAAAAAAAGATAAATTAAATATGATAATAACGTACTATATAAGTGAACCGAATACAAGAGCGAAACGAATGGTTTTTCGCACCTTATAACAATGAATTTAAATAATTAACTATAACGTAATAAATTAATTTAAATTAATCGGGGTTTTTTAATATTAAACGATTTTATAATTTCTTTATAAATGCGCGTATTATGATTAAGCTTGCCGTAGATATTATATTTTCGTTTTTTATTTAAACCTTTTTCCGACGGTTATCTTTAACCATTTTTAATTACTATTATATATTACTAGTTTTTTTTTTTAAAAAAACGTATATTTTTAATTTTTAACGTTTATTAAAAATATAATTTGTTTTGCGAAAGTAATCGTTTGTTTCTGACAAAGTGCGTTTTTATATAAAAGTATTAGGTTATTTTTTGTTAAAAAAGTAATCGATTTAATTATTTTTATCGGCGAGCTACCTTTATAATCTTTTAAAAAAATTTTTTTTTAAATAACGGTTTTATTAAATTGCGTTATTAATATTTTTAAAAGTTTTCGTAAGTAAGAAAATAATAGAATTAATAAAGGTAGAGAAAAAAACGATTAATATAAGTATAATTAAAACTTTTACTTCGAACAAAACTTAATTCAAATGAAATAAAATAAATTCGACTTTTGCGAATCCGAATTTAATATTATCGGTTATTATATTAACTTTAAACGTATCGTAAAAACCGGTAATAAAATCTTTTTTTAATAATATAAATAACGTAATGTTATATAAAATTTTCGATATAAAGTAAATAAACGCGTTTTAATACGGAAAAATAAAATACGCTAAAGAACTAAAGCCAAAAAAAATTAAGGAGATATAGAAGTATAATTTTATTATTAATTTCGTAATAATTTTCGAATGCGATCGAATAATAACTTTCGTAACCGTTAAAAATAACGAAATGTTTTAAACTTTTAATATGCGTTTTAATATTTTTATTAAAATATTTAATTTATTTTAAATTTGATTTATTTATCATTTAGCCGTTTTCGTTAATAGTAATTTTTTAATCCGGTAAAAGTAGGTTTTCGGTAAACTAGCAGAAAAGAAAATTTCCGCTAAAGATAATAAATAAAAGTAAGGCCCAGCTTTGAAAATTAATAGTTTATATTATTATAAGTTAACACTCCTAGCCGTAAAACTAGCAAGGGCTCCGAAAGATGCCAGCCTTTTATACGGCAATTAAGGTTTGTCGTTAAGGTTTGCCTTTAAGGTTTGCCTTTAAGGTTTATCTTTAAGGTTTACCGCACAAAGCTTAATATCTCCTGAGCCACATTATCTAACCCTGCCGAACTAGCCAGCGGGTATAAGGTTTACCAGGGTCGAAACTTATCGGCAACTACGTATATAAGCCTTCCAAGCTGATATTAGTCGACAAATTACGTACTTACGTAAGCCCAGTAATCGGCTTCGGAATAAGGCTTTATAAAACTAAAGTATTAATTTATCTCAACCGTAAAACCATTAATTAATTATCGAATACGAAGATATTAAATATAATATTTTTTATATAAGTTATATTATGTAATAATTTTCTATATATTTAAATTAACCTGGAAAATAAGGCTTAAACCTATTCGACCTTATATATCATTATAGGTTAGTTTTATTTTTCTTATTTAACTTATTTAAAGCTTTTCTATTTTTTTAATTTTAATAATAATTATATCAGCTATTATAAATAAATTCTTTTACGATATTATATTTTACAATTTTAGCACGTATAAATTTAAATTATTTATGAAATATTTTTAAGTTTTTATAAAAAGCTTTTTAAAAAGTTATTTTTGAATTTAAATATATTTTAATTTTTTGTTTCCCTTTAATAAAATTAAATATTTAGTTAATTTCGATATATATTATAATACTTTAAGTAAGTAATAAAGTCGTTATATTTTCAATTTACAAAAGTCGAATAAAAAACGTTTATATATTTAGGTTAAAAATATGTTTAATAATCGACTTTATTCGATCGGCGTTAATATCTGTAAATTAAAAATAATCTCGGTTTAGGCGCGTTTACCATTATTTTATTTATATAACGTAATTTGAGTAATTTAATATATAAAAATAAATTTTATATAATTAAGTCTCGGCGTTCGTTTTTTAATTAAAACGGCTAGGTTTAATTTTATCTTTTTTCTAACTCGTTTTATATGATTCATATTAAGAAATAAATAATTAAGGTTGGACGGTTAAAACGTATTAAAATATATTTATTTGATTTATATATTCGGTTCGCTTGTAAAGTACGTTAACATAATTCAAGTTTTTATATTATTTATTTTTAAAAGGAAACGACGTTACGTTTTTATATCGATTATAAAACACTTAATCGAATAATTTAACAGAATTATATACCGTTATTCTTAATATAAAAAGTTTTGAATTATTTAATAAATATTTACATTTATATAAAATTAAATATAAAGAATATATATTATTAAATATATAGTAGAAAAAGAAGTAATAAATGAAAAACTGTTTTTAAAATAAGATATAACTATTTTATATATATAATACAACTGTTTAGAATTTTTAACGTTTAAATTACGTTTTAAATATATATTAATTAAAAATTAACGACCTTAATAAATTTAATTTATATACTTTATTTGATAATATAATAATATAAAATAAAGATTTAACAAAATATAAATAATATAGTCGTAAAATATTTAAAGAGTTAAAAAAAGAGATGTTATATAAAGATAAATAATTTTAAATTTTACCGAATAGCATTAAAAAAACTAAAAAATTACGTCGCAATTATTAAAGCCTAACAGTTATTAAAAAGCGTTTATAATATTTGAATTTCTTAAAATTTTATAAAGTTTTATCGAAAATTTATTAAACATTGTATAAAAATAATAGTACCGTTAATAAATTGATTTTACGGAAATATTAAACGTTTTATATAAGATTAAATAGGTTTAAGCCTTTTTTTCCAAGCTGAACCAAATATATAAAAGATTATTATATAACATAATTTATACAATAAATATTATATTTAATGTTTGCGAATTCGATAATTAATTAATGGTTTTATAGTTAAAATAAATTAATATTTCGGTTTTATAAAGCCTTACTTAAAGCCGATTATTAAACTCCTATAAATACGTAATTTCTCGATTAATATCGGCTTAAAAGATTTATATACGTAATTATTAATAAATTTCGACCCTGGTAAACCTTATGCCCGTTAACTAGTTCGGCAAGGTTCAATAATATAACTTAAAAGATATTAATCTCTACGCGGTAAACCTTAAGAATAAACCTTAAAGGCAAACCTTAAAAGCAAACCTTAACGGCAAACCTTAATTGCGTATAAAAGGTTAACATCTTTTTGAACTCTTGCCGGTTTTACAGTTCACCGTTTTTATAGCACCTTTTCGAATTACTTAAAATACCATATTATGCAAATCCGGATATGTAATACCGGTAATTTATGACCGTAAAATTACCACTAAAACCGTTTTATTAACGGTATATAATTATTTAAAAAATTACCGGATAAATTAAAATTATCGATATTATTATCGATTTAAAAAATCTTTCTTAAAATAATCGATTTCGGCTTTTAATTTCGGATATAATTTAATTTACGGAAATAACGGTAATCGATTTTATAAAAACGTATACCGAAAAATATAATAATTATAGCAAGATTATTGGCGAAATTAAAAAAAAAAACATAATAACAAGTTTAAAAATTTCGAAGTTTAAATTTTGGAACGATATAAGCTAGAAAATTACAAGTGATGGTTTGCCCGGCTGCTCCGGATTGCGAAGACCGCCCAGAACCTCGACAAGAATCGACGTGAATAAGAGCTGCAAGTGGAATGGGTTTAGTGAAGCGTAGGAATTAAGGTAGCAATCTATCATTTTATCCAATTTTGTTTATACGGTTACGTCTCTTTTAGAAAGAATTAAACGTTTTATATAATTATATTTTCGACAAAAATAATATTTAAAATATAGTAATATATTAATTTATCGTTATTTATTTATATTAAAATAAATACGTTTAAAAAGATTATTACAGTAATTATACTTTAGATTTATAAAAACGGTTAATATTTAATAATATCAAGGTACCGAAAAATTATATCGAAAAAAACTTATTACGTTAATGTATTATATAAGCTTATTGCGTATATAAGTTCGTTGCGCGTTTTATTTACTATATTTATTACTTAACTTTAATCGTTTATTTTTTAACGTTGATAATATAAAACGGCTTACGAAAGATGCTAGAAAAAGCTTAACTTCTTAAATTAAAAAAATAAATCTGAAGTTTAGTTATAAACGGCTTTATGTAATATACGACGTTTCCGAATTTATTTTAAAAGATCGAATTTATGACAAACCTTTCCGTATCGATATTGTCTTTTATTTGCGAAAATTAACGCCGACCAAAAAAAAGTTAATTATCGAACGAATCTTTAACTTAAATGCGTAAACGTTTTTTGTCCGGTTTTAATATATTAAAAATATAGCGAATTTGTTATATATTTAGCGCGTTACGGAACGTATTGGAATTAATTAGGCGTCGAACTTTGTTAAATAGTAAAAACTTTTTTAAATACGTTTAAACCGAAGAATTAATTATTAATAGGTTTTATCCGAAAGTTTAAAAATATTTTATAAATAATTTGAATTTATTCGAGTTATTATCGTAAAATACGGTATCGTAAAAAAGGATATTTATAATTTCGACAAAACTAGATTTTTTAATAAGGTTTTTTATATTAACGGATATGGTAATTATTAATGCCGAAAGACGTAAAAGATTTAAATAAGCGTAATAAGGAAATAAAGAATAAGTTATAATTATTTAAGTTGTTAATTTTTAACGTTAAGTTATGCCGTTTTTTAATATTATAATGGAAAAGAATTACTTTAAGTTTTAATATCGTTATAATTTATTGTTAATAGCTAATTCAAAAATTGCATTAAATAATAATAATTAGATAATAAATAAATTAAGTTTAAACTAGATTTAATATTTTAATAAATATATTTAAACGCGTACGAAAAGTTTAAAACGTTTTTTTATTTTCGACGGTTACGAAAGTTATTATTTGATAAAATTCGAAGAATATTACGTTAATTACGATATTATTACGTTTTATATGTTTGCGTATATTTTGTATCGGTTTTAACCATTTGATATATTTTGTTTTTTTGTTTTTTATTTTTTTGTTTTTTTGTTTTAAAATGCGTTTATTTATATAATATCGAAAACTTAATATAACGTTATTATATTTATATTTGTCGGCAGTTGAGGTGATCTGTTGAAAGGGCTTTGAAGGAAACCAAAGGGCTTTGATTTATGGCCCTAGGAATGTAAGAACAAAGGAGCTGAAGCTATATCTGGCTGCTCCCAACTCCAGTTGAAAATGAGCAAACTTAGACAGCAACCTAGACTGAATTGTAACGTATTTGCCGACATGGTAACATCTTCTAGTTCCGTCTTTTGACACTTTTAACGGCAGAAAATTGACATTCCGATCCACTTATTTTGTGTTGCATTCGAGGTACCGCTTCACTTTGGTACGGAAGGCTTGGAGGGAGGGGTCGACGACAGGCTCGACGACAGGTTTGACGGCAGGCTCGGCGTGAGGGCGCTTTGAAGCAAGGAATCTGCGAAGGCTCGAACTTAGAGAAGAAGGTTTTGAAATTCCTTTAGTCGCTGGGAAGCGCCTGCATATGCAGTGGCCGTTATCGATTAAAAGTAAGAGGCTCGTCGACACGGTAACGTCCGAAAGGATCCGACAAGATAGCGTCGGGAAAAGTTATAACGTCTAGAAAAGACGTAGGAGGTTAACCGGAAGGTTTCGATATAGAAAAACTGATAAAGGTATTCGCGAGGTTATCGCACGAGAACGAAAGGAAAAAAGATATATATTTAGATTAAAAATATTTTAACTTTAAGTTAAAAAAAATCGATTTCGAGGCAGTAATAACTGGAAAATATGGAAAACGGCAGTTTAAGTAACTTTTAAAATGGTTAATTATTACGACAAGAATTTACCAAAGTTTACTTATATTAATATAGCTAAATTAACGGTTACGGTCGTTATTAACGTTAAAAAAGGCTTTATAATAATTATTACGAATTTTACGAAAAATATAAAAATCATTAAAATATTAAAACGTTTATTTATAATAAAAGATATTAGATAAAAGAGAAATGTTTAAATTTAATTATAATTTGTTAAATAAAATTCGAAAAGAATCGGCGTTTAATTATATAATTAGTTTTAAAAATTTAATATAGCGATATAACGAAATTAATATACCGATTAATATTAAATAATAAGTTATTATATTTATCGGCTTAATTTAGAACTAAAATAACGCTAATTAAAAAAATTAAATAAAAGAAATATTTCTTTAATATTTATTATAACGATAAATTAGGTATATAACAATTTTGTTACCGAATTTCGAAATAAGAATGCAAAAAAAATGCAAATTATAACGTAAAAAAGATTTACGATAACAAGTTCGTATAAAATTAAAAAGGTTAATTATTTTGCTTTAAATATAATAAATACGGATATATAGCGAAACATTATCCGAAAAAGTTAAAACGTAACGCTAAATATAAGGTTAACTTTATTTCTTAAGGTTTTAAGAAAATGTACAAATCGAGCGGAGAGGAATTCTAAGGGTGTCGATAACGTCTGAATGGCTTTATAGCAACCTTAGAACTATGAGAGCGTATCGGCAGTTGAGGTAATTTGTTAAAAGAGCTTTAAAGGAAACCAAAGAGTTTTGATTTGTAGCCTTAGGATTATAAGAACAAAGGAGCTGAAGCTATATCTGGCTGCTTTTAACTCTAGTTGAAAATGAGTAAACTTAGACAGCAACCTAGACTGAATTGCAACGCATTTGCTGACAATATTATGAAAGAAGACTTTTTCGCCGGCTTTTACAATACGTTAAAGTTGCTATAACGTTCGATAATATTAAATATAAATTTACGAAAGTTGGTTTTGTTTTATTCGATTTTAATGACGTTTTTTCCGAATTCGAATTTCTTTTAGTTATATTTACGGCGATCGTTTTCTTATTAACCTTTTGCCGGTTTTATTTTCTTTTTTGTAAAAACCTTTAAAAATATTCGTAAAGTAACGAAATAAAAACAATATTTAAAAAAGAAAAATTTATTAAGGTAGTTTGTTAACAAAAATATTTAAGTCGGTTAATTTTGTAATTAAAGCTTATCTATTACTGTTATATAAACCCGTTTTTTTTTTCGAAAAAAAACGTTTAATTTCGTAAAACGAATTAAATTTTAAGTTAATGTTAAAGATATAAATATAAACGTTTTTAAAAAGGACAAATATTTATTATATAAAAAGGAGAAGTTCTTTTAGCCAAAAAAGGGGTAGTAAAAAAATATAGTTAATAACGATTAAAAGTAATCGTTGTAAAAGGGTTAAAATTAAGAAATTAAAATGTAGTTTTTATAGTAAGTCCGGATATAATACGCGTATTTATAAAGAAATTATAAATACGTTTAACGAACACAAATTCGATTAGTTAAAATTAATTTATGGCGTTATGGTTATTTTATTTAAATTTGTTGTCGTAAGATGTCAAAAAAACGCGCGACGAGTTTGTGTGTACGACGAGCTTATATAGTACGTTATAAAAAGATGTTATATTATAAATTATTTTAATTTTAAATAGTTTAATTAAAATTTAAATTTAATATAAAATAAGTAAAGCAATTAAATTCTTGTATAACGGTAAAGTTTATTATTATATACCGGTCGAAGAAATATAACTTAACTAATAATTTATTAAAAAACCTTAATTTATTACAGAATAATAAAAAAGGAAAAATCTTTTTTATAAAATAACATCGAAATAATAATAAAAATATTAAAGATAAAAATACTGGAATTAAATTTTAAGTTACGAATATTTATTATTATATGAATACTATTACAGCTATTCCGTTAAAAATAAAAATATATAAATGGAAAAATAAACGAAGTAAAAATGTATTTAAAAAGGTTAAGTATGTATTAATTAATATTATAAATTACGACTTATTTATTTTACGATGATAAAATATTAATAACGTTATTGAAACGATACTATTACCAAAAAAAGCTTAATAATTATTTATAATAAGATTTAAAAAAGTTAAAACTTTTTAAAAAACGTAAACTAAATTAATAATTATAATATATTAAAAATAAAAATAAGTTATTAAAATATAAAAGTGTAATTTATATATTATAAAACTCGGATTTAAGTAAAAAGCTTATCAACTAGTATTATAATTTTTTATAATAAATTATTCCGGGATTACGAAATTGTTACGGCCAGCAAAATATAGCATGGTAACTAGTTTATTGGCGTTATAAACGAAGATTTTAAGCTAAAAAAAAGAAGGAAAAAAAGGCAAAATCGTAAAATCGTAAAATGCGTAAAGATCTATAAATGTCCCTACTCTTTATGTGGCAGGTAGCT
Organism: Monosporascus sp. CRB-9-2; assembly: GCA_004155915.1. Lineage (NCBI taxonomy): Eukaryota > Fungi > Ascomycota > Sordariomycetes > Xylariales > Monosporascus > Monosporascus sp. CRB-9-2. The sequence continues at coordinate 187,830 of QJOA01000034.1, forward strand.
AGTTCGTATGGCAATTGTCAGCCCTATATAACAGTTGCCAGCTTCACGGTTTAATCCTAATGGTTGTCGTTATATTACCCCTTCCTAAAAACTTATATATAATTAAAAAAGTATACAAGTTTTTGTTAATTATAAATGCCGTTTCTTCCTTATTAATCCGATTCTTACTTTTGCGGCCTTATTATTATTAAGGTAATCTTCGTTAATTTCGTCGGCCGCCGTTACGCGTATTTATTTTTATAAACGGACCGGTAATTTAAATACTTTAAAATGTTCCATATAAAACCGTTTTATTATAATCGGTACGTTTTTAAAATTAGTTACGAAATATTATATTTCGTTAAAATCGTAACTTTTTTATTTAGTTTAATATTATAGCTTTTTATATCGCCCATTAAATTTTAGTTATTTTATTTATTTTATTTCGAACTTTAATTTACCGTTAATCTTTTTAAATAATGGTAATATTTAAATTTATTAAAGTAATAAGTTATCGTCAGCTTTATATAACCGATCGGCGTAAAATAAATTAATTATTTTGTAATTCGACGGCAAATCGAAAACGAAATTATATTTACGTTTTTTTTATAATTTTAAAAATTTTTACTTATTATAAATCTAAGCAAATAATTAATATTTACGTTATAAAATCTTTTTTATAAAAAAACCTTTATTACCGATTTTAAAATTAATTAAATAATGCTTTTTATTAACTTATACCTTTTAACGTTTTTACGTTTTTAACGTAATTTTTTTCGTAAACGTTTAAACGTTTTTAATTTATTTAATAATTATTAACATTTATTAAATTAATTCGGTTTTTATCTTTATTATATTTAAATTTAACGAAAATAAATTCCGGGTATCTTTATTTAATATAACTTTTAACGGAATTATATTAATTAACAAATATTATAATAAATTATATACAAAATTTAATACTGGTATATATACGCTTTAATCGTTTTAATATTTATTAATATAGATATATAAACGTTAATCCAACTTTTAATTCGTAAATTCGATAATTTTTTAAATTTGCAAATATAAAACGTTTTTATAACGATATTTTATACCGGTAAATTCGTTTAATTTAATTAAAAATTAAAAAATGAATTATTTTATATTATCGTTAATTTAAATAACGGATATTTTAAAAAAATAATATAGATATTAATAATATTAGCTAATTAAAGTTTTGGCGATATTAATTTTTATATCTAATAAAATTACCATAATTTAATTAAATTTATCGATAAACGTTTAGATATAATTATAACCGTAACAATTTTTTAACATATCTTTTCCGTCGATAATAACGTAATTTTAAATATTATTCGAAATAAAAAAAAGGTAAAAAAATTCCAGAATTTTATTTCGAAACATTTTATTTCGACGATAATCGTAATAATTCCGAATATATTATCGAATATTTTACTTAAACCGGAACCAAATATATTTCCATATTAATATTTTAATTACTTTATTTTAACTAAAATACGTAAATATTTTAAATACGTAAACTTTATAAATAAACGCAATACGGAAAAAAAATACAACCGTAAGTTATTTTTTCGAATATTATTAATTTATTATCCTTTTTATTTAAATTCTGTACCTTGTTTTTATAACGAATAAAATTAACCAAATCAACATTTTATAAAATATCTTCGATTTATACCTTAATCGGCGTTTCGTTAATAATAATGATAAAAAAATTTAATCGTTTTAATAAAATTAAGGCCTAATTTTTTTTCCTTTTTTTCTTAAGCTTTAATTATAAGTAAATCTACCGTTTTTCGTAATAAAATATCCGCAGCAACATTTTTTTTGCTAGATCGATATTAAAAATTAATATCGAAATTAAAAAGAAAATCGGCCTATTAAATCTGGCGCATAAAAAAAACGCGTTTACTTACAAAATATAATAAAGCTTAATAATTAATAATAATAAAAAACTTTTATCCTTAAAGTTTAAGACAATAATATTTAAAAATTTAAATTACAGCAAATAATTTCGGTTTTAAATAAGATACGTTCTTTCTGCTAAAGTTATAATTTTCAAAAAATATTTTACGGATTTCCATTCGTTATTTTCTTATTATTACCAAATAATACCTTTAATTACGTTACAAAATACGTTTATCTCCATTTTAATAAATCGGCTAAATTAAAAAAAAGCCAAAATTAAAACTTTATAAATAAACCGTTTCATTTTTTCGAAAACCCCCTTTTATTTGGATTTTATTACGAAAAAAGCATTTTTTTTTTAATAAACGGTTTAATAATGCAATTATACCGCTTTTATAATAACAAAACATTTATACGTAATTACAAAATTCTATAAATAAACAAATTATAATACGGTTATTAAAATCCTTAAACTTTCATTTTTAAATTACCTTAATCTTAACTAGATCAATAAAAATACTTACGTCTATTTCCATAATAATACGAAAATAATTCACTTTTTTGACATTAAACCGGAACTTTTTAATATTTCCTTAAAAGTTAACTTTATACAACCAATAAATAATTTTTTCGTAATATTCTTAATATTTTTTTTAAACCGAAATAAATTAATACGTCATCAGCATAAACGTTTACGTAATAATCGAAAAGTTTATATGATTAAATATTAATAAATAATTATTATTAAATAAAACTTATTTTAAATTTAAATAAAAATACTTTTTATTAAACCATTTTTTAATAAGTTTTAAATATTATTAAATATTTCAACCCGATAACGATACGAAATTTATAAAACGCCTAAATAATATCAATCTTAATAAAACGTTTAACGTTTCGGTAATTAAACATAATACCGTTAAATAAAAAGATTAAAACAAAATAATTTTTTAAATATTAATTTTTTTAACGGTAATCGATACAAAACCGGCATTCCGATAAATAAGGTTTTAAGGCAAACAGGATTAAAATAATGTCCTTTTATATACATAATTTAATAAAATTTATCTTTAATAATTTATTTACCATTTCTTTTTTTAACGGAAAATATTAAATAAGTATCCGGTAAATAAAGAGTCCAAAAGCAGATATCGGCCGGTTAAATTCCAGAACCACGTTATGGCTAGGTCGGAAATCTGGAAAAATATTAACTTCTTTTTTCGAAAAAAATTCTTTCAAATAAGCAAAAGGTTTTAAAAAAAAACTTCCGGATTCGTTTTACGTATTCCGAATTTTTATCTTCGGAAAAAGGAATTTTTTAGCCGTTATATATCTTCCACTTTTGCAAAACGGTTAACGTTATAACGTTTAATTCTTTATTTTTAAAAAAACGGCTTTTTAAAATAACGGAAATTTACTTTATCGTTCCGTACGAAAATCGGTTTTTAATTTATTCGTTAATAAAACGATAACTATATTATCTTTAACAATTTTTATCGCAAAAATAATCGGTTTAATATTATATATATTCAATATATCTTTTTTATTTAATATATTTAACGAAATAATAAGTACGGATACAAATATTAACGTAAAATTATTTTCGGATTTTCTTCATAAACGTCGAAAGATTTAATATTACTTATCGGTTTTTTCTATAACGCAATCGTATCGGTTAACGTTTTCCTAAACTTTAAAATTAACGTATCCGTTTAGCAGGCATCGGGCTGGAAATTTAATCATTAATAAAAACTTAGCCAAAACTAAAAAATTATCGGGCCAAACAATATTTTTATTTTTATAATCTAATAATAAATTATATTTTTCTATTTAATTAAAACCGATAATAATATCGTATTTAATATTTATAATTTAAAAACCCTAATCGAAAAAACGTTATTTATTAATTTTAATTATTTTAATTATTTAAACTTTTATTTAACCGACAAATTATTTCCGGTAATCCTATAATTAAATTAATTTCTTTAACCGGATAATATAAACTTATAATCGCTTTTTCGTTTATTTAACGAAAAAACGATTAACGAAAAATTAAATTTATATTTCGGTATTATAAAAAGCAATAATACGTAAATTAATCCTATTTACTTAAATTTGTATAATTTTAATAAAAATTTTACATTTTTTAAAATTACTTATTCTCGTTATTATTAACATAAAAAAAATTATTAAAAAATTTTCTAACAGTTTTGCTCTTTTTCCGATTCGTTAAAACTGGATAAATTCTTTATTATCTTTACCGTAACAACCCTTTTCTTATCAAAATAATTGCTAATTTTATATCCCGTTTTGCCACAATTAAAATACGTACCAACTTCTTAATAAACCTTTTTTTCGGCCTCCGACAAAGGTTTGCCGGTAATACCCGAAATCTTTAATTTACCGGAATTACTACTCGAATAAGGTTTCTTATTTTTATTTTTCGGTTTATCAAGATCGTATAATCGGGGCTTACGTTTTTATTAACGTTTTTTATAAGTAAGCTGGTTACTATAAACGGTTATAATAACGCGGTTACAAAACTTTTCGTAAATAACGTCGGAATTACGGTTATTTTCAAAAAGGCATAAATTAAGATTTAAAAAAATACATTCCCATAAAACTTACTTTTATTCGTCCTCGGCAATTTTAACCTTTCAAACGAAAATATTAAACTTAAAAATAAAATCGTAAATATTTTAATTTTTGTCGGACTTAAAGATAAAAATACGGAAAATTTTTTTAATAGCAAAAATTTAATTCGGATCGTAATATAATAATTTTAATACCTATATTATTTCGGTTATATAAAAAATAAATTACGTAATTAATTAATAACGAATTTTAATTACCTATTCGGTTTTTCTTTTTAAAAAAGTTATTAAGTAAATTATACGGATTTTTTCGTTCCAAAAAATCGGTTTATTTATTTCGAACTTGTCGGCGACCTTACGGACTTAAACGTCAAATTTGATTTTATTACCGCTAAACTTAATTAGGTCGTTAACGTAAATTCTTTTTTTTCGGTTATAATTAAAATTTACGTTATTAACTCCCGCAAACTTGCGAAAAGCAGGCCATGTTATTATACTGGTAGGACAAAACGTGCTAGTACTGCCGAAAGCGTTATTAATTATATTTTCTCGACAAAGGCGGTCTGTATCGTCGAAAGGAATAAGGGAATAATGGCTTTATCTGGCCTAAAAGCAAACAACTTTGTTACGAAATTTTTAAAGTTTTCCCTAGATATCCTGGTTATCGTTAGCCATCTCGTCGATTAGCTATTTATCGGGGTCGGTTTCTAAGTAACTATAATTTTAATAATCTTGGTTTAATAAACCCTTTATCTTTAGGGATTCGGTTTCATTTTGCAATACGTCATTTTCTGCCGTTTCTTTAAGGTACTCATCGTTTTCTATACTCTGATTTAGGTCTTAAAAAGGTATTTCGTTTTCTGTACTTTCAATTCTACCTTTAATTAATCTAAATCGCTTTAAACGTCAATTAGCTAATAAATAATCTTTCTTAACAGATATCTAATCTTAATATTAGTTAATCTAAGTTTTGGTCCTAAATCTGGTCTAAAACGCGTTATTTTTCGTCGTTACGTATCAACGTAAAAAAGATATAATACCTTATTTATTAATCGCTAAGTTAACGAAAAAGGGAAAAAGTTTAAAATAATATTACGGCCAGCGAAATATAACATGGTAACTAGTTTATTAGCGCTATAAACGAAAATTTTAAGCTAAAAAAAAAGGAAGGAAAGGCAAAATCGCAAAGTACGTAAAAATCTACAAATGTCCCCACTCTCTATGTAGCAGATAGCTAGTTCGTATGGCAGCTGTCAGCCCCATATGACGGTTACCAGCCTCACGGTTTGATCCTGGTGGCTGCCGTCACAGAAATTATCAAAATAGTTAACTTAGAATTATTTTTAAAAAACGTAAATATAAAATTATAAAAATCATTTAAGAAGTTACTTTAAATACCAAAGATTTTACATAACGTTATTCGAACGTACGGAAAACCTATTTTATTACCGATTTAAAATTATTTATTTTAAAAAGTTAATGTAAATTTTACTATATATTTATTATTATTTTAAAATTATATAACGAAAAGAATTATAACGTTATTTTCGTTATGATAAATGAGATAATAGAATATATTTACTATATCGTAATAATAGTAAAATTTATAATTTATAATTTCAGGAAAATACTTTTTTTATTATATTTTTAATTAATATAGAACGCCCGAAGATATAATTTTTAGCTCTATATTTTTTTAATCATATAAATAAATAGAACGTTAAAAGTAATTGTTATAACATTATTTATAAATATTTTATAATTTGAAATAAATAAATTAAACGTTATACTTATTAACAGCATAATTTATATATAATAATAACCATTATTTAATAATCAAAATAATACCAGCCGAAACATTTTTCGTATATACTTTACGAACTTTAAAAAATATCGTATTTATATCGCAATAATTTAAAAGTTTTAAGCTTATTAAAACGGCCTTAATCTATTTTATTCGTAAAAACTATTAACCAGTTACCGTATTCGAAGATACTGGGTATAGTATCTATTATATAAATTATATCGTGTAATAAAATTTTGTATATTTAACTTAGCTTGGAAAATAAGGCTTAAACCCGTTCGATCGTGAATTAAAACGGCCCTAAAAAATTATAATAATGCAAAAAAAGAAGAAAACGTTATAAAAATACCTTTATAAAAGCCACTTTACTAAAAGTTTTAAAAAAAGAAAAATAATATATAAACATTTTTATTAGATATATTAACTAGTAAAAGCACAGCAGAAAACTTTTTAATAAATATATTAAACCTTTTTAAATTACAGAAATTCCATATTCGATATTAATTTAAATTAATCGGATTCTTTGTCTTTAAACTTTTTATAACTTTTTTATAAGTACGCGTATTATTTCCGGGCTTGCTACAAACGTTATACTTTCATTTTTTGTTTTACCCTTTTTACGATAACCTTTTTCAGCTGCTATCGGTTGTACTTTTCCATTACCTTTTTTTTTAGGCTAAAAGAGTTTATTCCTTTTGTATAATACGTATTCCTCCTTTTTAAAAACGTTTATTTTTAGTTTTACGACGTTTATTTAAAATATGATTCGTTTTGCGCAATTGTATGTTTTTTTCCCGGAAAAAAGTAACTTTATATAACAGTAATATATAACCTTTTATTATAAAATTAACCGATTTAAGTATTTTTGTTAGCGGACTACCTTAATAATTTCTAATTTATTTTTATAAATATCGTCCTTATTTTGTTACGTTACGAATGTTTTTAAAGGTTTTCGTAAAGAGTAAAATAGAACCGGCGGAGGTTAACAAAAAAACGGTTGAGGTAAGTATAATTAACAAACTTCTATTTCGAAAAAACGTTATTAAAATCGAATAAAATAAGGTTAGTTTTCGCAAATCTAGATTTAATATTATCGAACGTTATAGCAACTTAAAACGCGTTGTAAAAGCCGGCAAAAAAAGCATTTTTAATATTATAAGTATAAAAACGTCGTATTAAATTTTCGATATTTCGTAAATAAATGCTTGGGCATACAAAGCGCAATAATATTATTATTAACGTAATATTCTTTAAATTTTATCGAATAATAATTTTGGTAATTATTAAATATAGAAAAGGTTTTAAACTTTTTGTACGCATCCAAATATATTTATCAAAGTACTAGATCCATTCGAAATTCAATTTATTTATTATCCAGTTATTATTATTTAATATAATTTTTTAATCGGTTATTAGCAATAAGTTATCGCGATATTAAAACTTAAAATAATTTCTTCCTTTTATAATAATAAATAACGGCATAGCTTAAATTTAAAAATTAATAACTTTAATAATTATAACTTATTTTTTATTCTCTTATTGCGTTTATTGAAATTTTTTATGTTTTTCAGTATTAGTAATTATTATATCCGTTATTATAAAAAGCTTTATTAAAAATTTAATTTCGTCGAAGTTTTAAATATCCTTTTTTACGATATCGTATTTCGTAATTATAATTCGAATAAGTTCGAATTATTTACGAAATATTTCTGAATTTTTTATAAAATCCGTTAATAATTAATTATTTAATTTAAACGCGTTTAAAACTTCTTTTGCCGTTTAATAAAGTTTAATACTCAGTTAATTTTAACGCATTTTATAACGGGTTAGGTAAGTAATATATTAATTATATCTTTAATGTATTAAAGTCGGATAGGAAACGCTTGCGTATTTAGGTCGAGATTTCGATTGATAATCGATTTTTTTTCGGTCGCTATTGATTTTTGCGATTTGGGTATATAGTTGCTGTAAAAAGATATACCGATATATGGTTTATATCAAGTAAATTTTGCAACTTTATATATAAAACTAAATATTATATAATTAAGTTTCGGCTTTCGCTTTTTTTTATAAGTCGTTTTATATTATTAATATTGAAAACTAATTAATTAAAGTTCGGTAATTAAAATATATCAAAACCCTTCCGAAATACCTGTACGTCCAGAGTACTTATATAATACGTTATAGAATTTATAATATTTTTCTATATATTATTACTAAAGCCGTAATATAATAGAGAAAACTCTTAAAAAAACGAAAAACAATATTAATATAAAACCTTAAAAATATTAAAAAGTAGGAAAACTTTTAATGTACCTAAAAAACCGTAATAACAAATAATATTTTATAAAATAAAAAGAAAACATTTCTTTTAAAAAGAAATTTAAAAGTTTTAGAATATTTATTAAAAAACTTATTACATTATTTAAAACGTTACCAAAACGAAAAAATAAAAAGAAAATAAAAAATATATTAAAAAAGTTATAATATACAAATAAAGTTAATTATTGTTTATTATTTCCTAAAAAACGTTGTTTATAAACCTTTAAATATATTTATTTCGTAATAAATTATTTTTAATTTATCGGATATTTTAAAGTAAAATTTTAATTTAATTTATAATAATATCGAAACGAAAATTATTTAATTTTCGTAAGAATATTTAAACGTTATCGTTAGCTTTATCGGTTATTGCAAGATCGAATAAGTTCAAGCCTTATTTTCCAGGCTGAGTTAAATATATAGAAAATTATTTACGATAAATATTATACCTAGTATATTCGAATACGATAACTAGTTAATAGTTTTTACGGTTAGGATAAATTAATACCTTATTTATATAAAGTTTTATTTTAAAGCCGAAAACGTAATTACCGATAACTTTTAACCTTAATAAACTTTATACCCGTTAACTAGTTCGGCAGGGTTAAATAATATAATTTAAAAAATATTAAATTTTACGCGGTAAACTTTAAAAATAAACCTTAAAAGTAAATTTAATGGTAAACTTTAATTACGTATAGAAGGTTGGCATTTTTTCGAATTTTTACTAATTTCACCGTTTAATCGTTTTTATAACTTTTTAAATTATTTAAAATAATATGCCGTATAAATTTAAATACGCGATACCGATAATTTAAAACCGTAGAATTATTATACAACGCGTTTTATTAACGGTATATTAATTTTATACAATTATCGGACGACATAAAATTATCGATATTATTATTAATTTAAAAAATCTTTTTTAAAAAGATCGATTTCGGCTTTCAATTTTCCGATATAATTTAATTCGTAAAAGTAACGGTAATCGATCTTTATAAAAATATATATCAAAACGTATAACGATTATAAAAATATTATTAACGAAACTGCAACAAAAAAAGGTATTAATAAATTTAAAAATTTCGAAATTCAGATTTTGAAATAATATAAACAGGAAAATTACGAACGATAATTTGCCCGATTATTCCGGATTGCGAAAACTGTCCAAAACCTTAACAAAAATCAACGTAAATAGGAACGGGATAATGTAATTTGAAGTCGCCTGCAAAAGGAATAGGTTTAGTAAAGCCTAGAAATTAAGGTAGCAATCTATCATTTTATCTAATTTTGTCTACACGATTACCGCTTCTTTAAAGAAAGCTTTATCGATTATTATCTTATTATTAATAACGGTATATTATTTAATAATAATAAAAACTTACTGAAATTTTTTGTTATAAAAATTTAATAATAATTTAAAAAAAAAAACTTTTTAAATATTTTAAAAAAAAACGGTACGGATATTTTTTATTTACTTAATATTTTTCTAAAAAGATCTTTTTTTTTTTAAAAAAAACCGGATCGTAAATCCGAAACGGTTATATTATTATTTACTAAAAGTTTTAAATAATGAATTTAAAACAATAATTACGTTAATAACTAAAAAATAAATATTAAATTAATAATAAATTAATTTTAAAATTAAATAAAATATAATAACAAAAAAAACTTCTTTTTTTTATTATATTAAATAACGTTTATTAAATTTAATTACATTATTAATTTAAAAATTTTCGATTTATATATTACGCTAATTAAAATTTTATTTCGTTTAAATAAAAGATATAATTTTTTTAAAAACATTAATTTTATTTTTATTTATAATTTAAATTTTAATAAATTTATAAAACCTGTTTATAAAATTAAAAAAATAAATTTAATAAAAATAATAAAAATAATTATTAAAAATTAATAATATAATATAAAAACCACGTTTATTATTATTTTATTAATATTATTATTAAAAAATATATTTATAAATATTCTTTAATATAAGGTCGAATAAGTTCAAGCCTTATTTTCCAGGCTGAACCAAATATATAGAAAATTATTACACGATATAATTTGTACGATAAATATTATACCTAATATTTTCGAATACGATAACTGATTAATGGTTTTACGGTTAGGATAGATTGATACCTCGGTCCCATAGAGCCTTACTCTGAAGCCGACTGATGCGTGGTCGCCGATAAGCTTCGACCCTGGTGAACCTTATGCCCGCTGGCTTCACGGTTTGGCATTCTGTTCGTTATAAACTTATTATCTTTTTTAAATAAGGATAATTTATTAATTATAATACGTAATAAAAACGGTTTTATTTAAAAACTTTTAAAGGTAAAGGTTTAAAAAAAAAGCTTTATTAAGAGTTAAGGGAATATAAAGAATTATACGCATTATTAAGAAAACGCTAACCATATTAAATGTTACCATTACGTAATTATTGCGATGCCTTTGCGAGACAGCCTCCATATAGTTAGTTGCTCGTTCTCCTTTTCAGAGAAGAAGGGCAAGTTTTAGACTAATCATCTATATACCCGTATTGTTCCTCTCACTCTGATCCCACCATATTTTGACAGTTTAACTTATCCCTACGACGTAGTATTAGTACTGGCGAAGCATTGACCGGAGCTGATCAAGCTTCTTATACACGTGCTGGGCGGGCTGGGCGAGTTAACTATGCTTAGCCCAGTAATTGCCCATGCTTCGGGAGAATTCCCCCGGCGCCATTCGCAGTGCAGGGCATACATAGCACTCTGGGTAGACTCTATGGACCACGCTTGATACCACCACTTGCATGATCAATCATGTTATGTCGGGGCTGCGTCTAGAGAGGGATGAGATGGAAGAATGCACACCTTGAGCCTGCAATGGCGGAAGCACTCGCTGAATCTTGGCTGTACCCCGTTGTGGAGCAGCTGCATACTGCCCCGGGCCTCGGTGGGTGATGCGACCGCGGTGGCACAACAACGTCACTTTCTCACAACTTCACAACCGCCTCAATCAGATGCTATCTACAAGCGTGATTACGGTTCCTCGTTGCGGCAGCGGTTCTAGAACGATAACCAGCTGAAGGAGTCATCAAACCAATACGGGGACAGCGCGATAGTCGGAGCAGGATGCCCACAGTCGGTCGAGTCACGCCCATAGAGTTGGAGGTTGATGGTGGCGCTATTTACAATGGCCCACGAGCCGGTCCGATTGGGAGTGCCCGAGGTCGGCAACTGGCTGAACCCACGCCATGATGTTGCTACCATATGCGGAGTAGTTGATCGTTCACTGGCGGGTTCATTAGGTCCGATGCCAGATGCGCAGGGCAACGGTTACGCTGATGATCTTGCGGTGCAGATTGAAGGTGGCATGTCGTTTCACAGTTACACGAAAAACACAGCAAACATTTACGGGCATCACTTACTACTACTGGCCAACAGTATTGGTCGCGTTGGCATCATCGAGGGGTAGCAAGCAAGAGCTGTAAGGTACTGCACCCATGGCGTGGCCGATATCAAGAAATTTTGCCGCCATGGAGATGAGGCGGCGATCTGAGAGGCTAACCAGAAGTAAGCTTTTGTGCCGAGACGGCCTCCACCGCTTGTCCCGGCTAGCGTGCTCATTACTAAGCATGCATATACTATGCCACATACGGAGCTAACTACCCTAGCCCGAGATATTTACTTACCCTGACCACGTACCCATTTTCCAGATGCTCCCCTTCATCTACCTTAGTAGTGGGTAATACCTGTTGTCGGCCAACATAGAAAATTGATCAATAAAACAGGCGTGCCTATTGTCAGACGCCGGAGGCAAGCTATTTCACGATGTTGAAGTGGGGTTGGCTGGTTCCGGAGGTATGCTTGAGACAGATGCGCAGTCGTTCTAAAGCTCGGGAGACCCAGAAGAGTATGTATAGTCGGACGGCGACCTTCCCCATGCGGGTTGGCGGCCCTGGTTTGGCTTGTTGGTAGCCTTGCAGAAGCTCTACCTAGGTTATAATCGAGTGGGTTCCGCTCGTACATGTTTTCGAGTGGTCTGATGGCGATCTGACGGTATGCCTGCTATTGGCTCTGTTGGTCTAATTGGACTTCCTCCGTATCTCATTAGACTCGGCATCTCGTTCCTTATCTCTCTCGTGTCTATGAATCGAGAGTCTGGGGTTCGACCGATCCCGTGCTGGATCGTTAGGGTCCTTCTTATCGATTTCTGCTATGCGTAATTTAAATAACCAAGTATTACCATCGGCCGAGTTTTGATTACATGATTCCCCATGCTTTAGCTGCTGGATACCCGCCAGGCGGCTCAATTATGCTGACCAGGGTCTGCCAATGTGAGTTGTACATAAAGGTGACCATTCAATTCGTCGCTGATAATGCAGCCGATATAGGTACCTGTATGAATGCTACCGGGTGAGGGCCTTGGCTGGATGTGATAAGGTGCGGCAGAACCTTGACGTTCAGTAGTTTATATTGGGCAACCCCTCCAGCTCCTCACCTACGCAGCCGTTCCTGTTTTCCTCCTTCATTGCCCCAACTTCAAATTCAATCTCACCTTGGATCAGTCAGCCTGCCTATTAATCACGGCTATGGCGTCGACGGAGGCTCGTCCCGCCGACTTCGTCGATCTCACGGCGCAGACACCTGCTGTTGAGAAGGTGACGACCTTGGTTGATGAGAAGAACGATGCGAAAATCGACGTCGGAAGCGTCGCTGAGGAGGACATTGACCTCTACGTCCCCCTCAAGCTGGATGGGAGCGTTGCCCATGAAGATAATCCCCTGGCCACCCGCGCCGTCCTTGTCGGTATCATACTTGGATGCCTAGTCAACGCGTCGAACCTTTACCTAGGTAAGCTGTACAGAAATCAGGGGCGTTTCCTAGTAGAGCATCACGATACAGTCACATTTGTCACGCCGCCTACCCCTATGTGTGCTGTCGCTAATAATATGTAGGTCTCAAGACAGGTTTTATATTCTCGGCATCCATGTTCGGAGCCATCTTCGGTTATGGCATTGTCAACATTCTTTCCAAGATCTTCGGCAACGTCCCAATCCTTGGCGGCTCATTTGGACCCCAGGAGAACAGCATCATTCAAGCCGCTGCGACCGGCGCTGGTGGTATCGCCGGCATCTTCGTGGCTGGCATCCCGGCCATGTACCAGTTGAAGACCATTGAGATGACGCCCAAAGACAGCTACGGTTCTCTGGTCACCATCACGCTCGTATGTTCGTTCTTCGGCCTCTTCTTCGTTACCCCCTTGCGAAAGTTCTTCATTATACAGGTCGGCCGCGAGCTGAAGCTGCTGTTCCCGACCGCTACTGCCGTCGCCTTGACTATCAAGTCGATGCATGCTGGTGCTGCAGGAGCCAGGGAAGCATTGAGCAAGCTAAAGGCTCTAGGTCTTGCATTTTTTGCTTCTCTGGTGCAGCGGGTCGCTTCGTACTATGCCGTTGGCATCTTGTATGACTGGCACTTTTTCACTTGGATTCACATCTGGAGCGGCTATACCAGTTGGGCGATGCATATCGAAAGTTGGGGTTGGTGGTTTGAATGGACACCCGCCTTCATCGGCAGCGGAATCCTGATCGGCATGAACTCGGCCCTCTCCATGTTCGGCGGCGCCGTCATCGCGTGGGCCATCATCGGACCTATCCTCGTCGCGACTGGTGAGTGTATAGGGGCGCCGCAGTGGGACGAGACGACCCCGGAATGGCACGGCTATTACAGTTACGCCAAGCTTAGCAACCTCGGTCACGAAACACCCTCGCCGCGGTACTGGCTTCTGTGGCCCGGCGTCATGATCATGGTCTGCACGTCTATGGCCGAGCTGATCGTCCAATACAAGGTCATCGGTTATGCCTGCAAGACCGTCTGGCACAAGAGCTGCGTCACCATCAACGACATTTTGGTCAAGCGGGGCAAGCACTCGAGGTACTTGTCGGAGAAGGCCGCCAACGAGATCAAGGACCCCGAGAATATGGTTCAGGACCCCGCGCGGCCCGAGGACCAGGTTCAGATCTGGATGTGGTCTTCTGGCCTCATCCTTACCATCGTCGGCGCCATTCTCATCTTCCACTACCAGTGGGAAATGACGGCCGGCTTGACCATCCTGGCGTGCGTCCTAGGCTTCATGTTCTCCTTCCTGGCGATCCAGATCGGTGCCGTCACGGACCAGACCCCGCTGACGGCCGCCTCGAAGGCCAGCCAGCTCGTTCTCGGCGGCGTGACCTCCGGTCAGGAGTTGGCCATCAAGGACGCGCAGCGCATCAACCTCGTTGCCGGCGCCCTGGCGTCCGGCGGCGCTGATGTCGCCATGGCTTTGACGAGCGACTTCCGCACCGGCTTCCTGTTGGGGACGCCACCCATCAAGCAGTGGTACGCGCAGGCCCTGGGCACCTTCATCTCGGTGTTCTTGGCGCCGGGAATGTTTGTGCTGTTCACGTCGGCGTACCCGTGCATCCTGGACGCGGGGGCCGAGCACTGCGCCTTCGGCGTGCCCTCGGTGGCGGCCTGGGCGGCCGTCGCGCAGGCCGTCACGGACCCCGACGTCTCGATCCCGCTGTCGTCGGGCATATTCTCCATAGTTATGGGCGTCCTCTGCGTTGGGCAGGTCGTCTTCCGGCACTTCTACCTCGTCGGCGACCGCGAGCGTTACCGCGACTGGCTGCCCAACTGGGGCGCCATCGCGCTCTCCTTCGTCCTACCCAACCCGGTATTCACCACGGCCTCCATGTTCGGCGCCCTGCTCGCCTACGGCTGGCGCCGCTGGAAGCCCGCCTCCTTCGACCTCTACGGTTACGCCGTCGCCGCCGGCCTCATCGCCGGTGAGGGCATGGGCGGTGTCGTTGGCGCGGCTCTGCAAATCGGTGGCGTTTCCGGCGACGTGCTTGGTACAACGGCCGGTTGCCCTATGGGGTACTGCTAATTTCGCTGATATGAGCGTTTGTGACGGAAATAGGAGAGAGGAGTGGTTATATATACATCTCCCCTAGGCGCTAGCGGAGATGTGTTTTTAGTATTTAGCGATGAATTTTCATGATGATACGTAGTTATGAAATGACGCTACCCCACATGATTGATCTTGTGTCCGCCCGTGAACCATGTAAAGTCGCTCTGAAAGCTACACTGAGCTATTCGATAGGCGGCCACAAGGCGTCAGTACCAAGAATTTTAGGTCACTGCTAGCTCGCGTGCTGCCCTAAAACGGAAAAGCTTTCTACTGAAAGCCCTGAAAGGGCCACTGATGGCTAGAGGGATCGTTTTCGGAGGAAGCCGATTGGGTCAGATTAAACGAATAAAAATACGGCTTGGCATAGCTACAAAACATTGTTGTGATGACGCTTTGGGCCGTCAATCGGATAAAAGGCTGGCCTTAACAGAGTTTGAAGAACGGCCTCCGCCTGGTAAAAGGTGAGACTCAACAGCATGACCGTAACTGAGTTACAGTCCACAACATGCCGTAAGTGGGCCCGTTAAGCGCATGCAATCAATCACATGCTTTCGTGGGGATCAGCCCCGCAACGGCAACTGCGACTATCCGAAAGTCAATTAATTCGCGTTCCTGCGCGTTTCCAATCCCAACCTTTGCATACAAACATGCAGTCTCCACCTGTTCGCCAGCATTTGTTCCACGTAGTTGGTCATATATCGTCTGGATGATGCTTGGGACTCCATCATAATATTCAAAGTCATGGCCGAACTATGGCACCTGTCCAGAACACCTTCATCGTCATACCAAATGCCCCCTCTGCCATCAATGGCAACTTCGACGCCTCGACAGCGTCCCGGCCTAGCCGGCCTCCTATGACAACCAAGCAAGCCAAGAAAGCCTACAAGGAGAAAACCAAGGGACCGAAGCTGTCAAAGGCCGAGCAGAGACGCCAGGAGCTTTTCGAACAGGACCGCATACGTCGGGAGTTTGAGAAGGAGAAGAATCAAGCTAGAGCTAGAGCCGCTCGTGATAGGAGGAGAGAAAAGGAGGAGAAAGAACGGGCAGAGAAAAAGAAAAAGGGACTGCCTCTAGTCGAAGTTCACCCGTCCCAGGACACGCTGTCTCGGTTCTTACGCTTCGACGCGAAAAAAGAGTCGAACAGCAAACTTCCCGCGCCCCAGAACGAGTCCCAGAATGGCGAGGATAGCGACAGCGAAACACTATCAGCTGGGGATGAGCCCGAGGAACCTCCGGCGAAGAAACGACGAACCGAGACACTAACCCCTCAGGAAGCGCAACTCCCGAGGCGCTCTCTAGAATCCATCAAGAGCCCAGGCCAGGCTGCCTCAGAGGTAGAAGCCAAGGGGGTTACCAATGACGCTCCAGAGTCCCCTAAGCCACCCGAGCTTGATGTTGACGACATCTTGGCGGACGAGCTTATCTGCGAAAAGCTTCTAAATGAGGCTCTTGATGCTACGAGCAGCGGGAAGAAGGCACCTCTCTCTACAGAGTCGCGAGAAGAGAGTCTACCCCCGGATGGCCAGATACGAAGCGAGCGGCCACCGGCGAAGCTGTCGGGAGGACTTGGTCCTTCTCACACTCCAAACGACCTACCAGCCCAGCAGCCACCGGCTGTAAAGTCTAAGAAACCGCAACATTCACCTGACACGCCCCCCTGCTCGTCTAATTCCGGTTTCGCAGCAGCTACACAGACTAAGGAACTTATGAAGCAAGTACCAGAGTTGAAAGCACGGGAGCCACTACGGGCTATACCCGCAGCGCAAATGCGTGTCAGAGATAATGTCACTTCTCTAAGAGCTCCCTTGCGCGCGAAGTCTGCCACAACACCCCACACGCTAGCCGCCAACTCATCAAAATATGCGTTTAAGAAGCCATCAGCGATCATCTCAGCACCTCGCCCGAATTCTCGCCCCGGAACCCCGATGGGTCCGCCTCTACGTCCGCCTCCACGTCCGCCAAAATTCAAATCCCCTATTTGCGTAACCGGCAACACAGTCGACAGACCGAAGTTCCTCAGCAAGGATACACATAATAGTCGCCTATCTGCGCCAAGCTCAGGTAGCGAGCGTCTTAGTCAAGATTCTTCCGTTCCGCCGTCTAGCACACAGCTGTTCGTAATAAGCCATCTTGATGACTTCTTCCCCAGCCCGTCTCAGGAAGTGCGCGAATTATATGAGCACCCTGTTGGCCCGTTGGAAAAGCACGGTAAGGCCATGGCGACAAGCCAGGATTCTGCTATGTCATCGTCACCAATTAGGGAGGTTCGGCCCAAAAGGGCGCCCGTTCCGCCGAATGGCCCCTGCCATGTCCAGGAGTTCGATAAGAAGCCTGGGTCTAAGCCAAAAGAGCAGAGTCTCTCATGCGATAGCCTACCAAAGTCCTCGCATGATCTCCCGGCAACCAAACCTCATGAGGACAGTCCTGCCTTAGATATTCCATTTTTCTCATCTCAAGACTTCCTTCTGTCGCAGGACTGGATGCAACTCGCAGATAAAGCAACTCCGCCATTGAAGATAAAGAGTTCTACCGAAAGAATTCCGATGAAGACGATGCGAGGCAAGAGCAAACCAGCTTCGCGCCACGAGACAGCAAAAGATGTGTCACTTAGCTCTCCAGACTACCACAGCACCGTAAAAGCTCATGAACAACGGAAGTATAGCCAATCAGTAAACGATCTGCGTATCAATGACGAGCCGCGTGGATTTGGAATGGCGGATAACAGTCCAAACAGTACTCCAGGATCTCCAGGCGGCGGGTACGCCGCTTCAAGTTCCCAAGGAGAACAGGGGTCTGGCAAACCAAGTGGAGACGATGGACCGGATTCCGAACCTCATAACTGTGGGAAATTCAGCAGTATAAATGCTCAAGGCTTGAATAATCCAAAGTGCGCATCGCAGGACGTTGCAAGCCAGGCATCCCGCTCTGATACTGTTTCGCGACTAGATACCACGGGAGGTCAAGCCGAGTCAATCAATTCATCAAAGCCACACAAGCAGCCCCGTCCCTCGCCAAAACCATTGTTTGTCTCGAGAAACCAGGTTTTACATCGGGATATACACCGCAAGTTCTTGATGGAGCGCAGTAAGACCACCCTATGGGAAGACTCAACCGCTCGTCGGAAGGTGCAAGAGGATATGGATCACTTCAACATGGAAGAGGAAGAGGCCGCAGCAAAGCTGTTACTGGAGCACATGGACGAAGTGGAGAGCCCGGTTATTGATTCCTGCACGCCCAATTCCGCGGCAAGAACAGAGCATACTGGTAGCCAATCACCAGCTCCACCTCACACCCGACCGAACAGCCAAACTGTGAACCAGCTATCCTGCTCGGCGAAAAGAGACGCGCCCATGCAGCAACCCAAGCACGACGCGCGGGATCGTCGACCTCCCAGCAGGCCCAAGAGCACGTACGAGGAGATGCTGGCCATGCTTGACCAGGCGAAGAGCCGGAAGGAGGAGCAGCTGCAGCCCGTGCCGGCTTCCCAGGAGACTGATTACGGGGACGCGGAGTTGGAGGATGGACTCTGCGATTTATTATCATGATAGTGTACACCGGTAGGAACGAAGGCACTGAATGAGGCCTGTGTGCCAGTTGCATCAGTGGAGTATAGGGGTCTAGCACTGACAGGGACTTGATATTATGACTATTCATGACCACGCATGGGAGGCGAGAGGGTAATCTTGTGCAAGACTCGGATACGACGGTGGTGCTGTCGGTATTTGGAGCGGAATGCGACTTCTTCTATTCCAGCATTGAATCGAGAAATGAGATGGCATTGCTTCTCTAAGCGTTCTATGTAGAGCCCTCCTTTGCTTGCTTGTGATGCATTTCTATAACATTCATCAAAGCACCTAACCGAAACTGCGTAAACCGCAGTCACCAGCCATGTACCGGTGGACGGGTGGATTATATACTCCTACTACAACCCTTAAATCCCCGCTCCCAAACACACCCACACTTAATAACCCTGCTTCTTGTTGACCTGGTTGATGAACCTCTCCCCCTTGCTCAGCCTCTCGAGGTTGATGTCCACGATGGCCATGAGGCGGTCGATGTAGTGCGTCGAGTTGCCACTGACGTGCGGCGTCACGATGAGGTTCGGTTTGTGCCACAGCGGGTGCTCCCTCGGGAGCGG
Source organism: Monosporascus sp. CRB-9-2 (assembly GCA_004155915.1). Taxonomy (NCBI): domain Eukaryota; kingdom Fungi; phylum Ascomycota; class Sordariomycetes; order Xylariales; genus Monosporascus; species Monosporascus sp. CRB-9-2. Next base: position 207,544 of record QJOA01000034.1, read on the forward strand.
CTCCGGGTCCGTGACGTCGAGCGCGGCGCCCCGGATCCAGCCCTCGTCGAGCGCCTCCATAAGCGCGCCGGTGTCGACGACGGGGCCGCGCCCCACGTTCGCCACGTACGTCTTTCCCCTCTTCCTCCTGGCCCCTTCATCTGTCTTCTCGACGGCCTCGGCCAGCACCCTGAACTGCGCCCGTCCCAGCATCCCGCGCGTCTGCGGCGTCAGCGGCACGGCGACGACCAACAAATCAAGCCCTGACGCCAGGAACTCGTTTACGTCGGCCTCCGAGGTCCCCGAGAACCAGCGCGTGGGCAAGACGCCCTCCGGATCCCCGAGTCCCGGCACGTAGTACGCGTTGTCGCGCCGCGACTCCGGCGTCGGTCGCGGATGCGCTGTGTACGCGTATACTTCGGCCCCCATCGCTGTCGCCACGTGCGCTACCTGCCGCCCGATGCTGCCGTAGCCGAGGATGCCGCTGTGCGACCGGGTTTCCTTGATTAGAAACAGGCGTCGCGATTCGGTACGTACATACAAGAGGCGGATGGATACGTGGGTAGGTTCGGTTGGCTAGTGGGGTCACTTACATTCGTTGATGCACCGTGTCTAGGGTATCCATGTCGTGCGAGTCGCGGTCCCAGTAGCCCTCCTTCTGCTTGTCAAGGTAATACGGCACTGCATAGGTGGGATGTTAGGTCAGCACACCTACATATGGGGTTTGCGGGTGTTTCTACTTGACGGGGAACGTACAGCGGTGTTGGAAGGCGAGATACGTCATGATAACCCATTCCGCGATCTGAGGCCTGTAATCATCCAACAAGCCCGGGTCAGTTAGCCATTTATTTAGTCAGGGTGACGGCCCTGACGAATCATCGATATCCAAACGCGACAGCAAACCCGGCAACGGGAGCCGACCGGGCAGGGCAAGGCTGGACGAGCGCAACTCACCCATGGACACCATTCGCCGTGCAGAAAGCGACCTTCGTATCCTTAAACAGCGGGTGCTCCAGCACGTAGTTGGCCCCCGCGCTCTGGAGCTGCACGAGCTGCAGCCGGGGCGCATCCCGCGGCGACGGCAGCACGGGCCCCGTCATCAGCACCGTGACGTCGCTCCAGTCAACGTCCTCAGGTGGGCCGCCGTCCCCGGCCCACGGGTTGTGCCGATTATGCTCTATCGCGAGCCCCGGGTACCGCGCCCGTGCCGCGTCGGTCCACCCTGTTGGCAGGTCGAACGGCGTTAGTAGGAGGAGCTTGTGGCCTGTCAGGTCAGGGTTCGGGTTCGGCGACTGCTGCTGGTCTGCATTGCCTCCCTGGTTGGACGGGGTAGCTGCGGTCACAGCGGCGGTCCCGGCCCCGTCGACGATGTAGTCGCCCATTGATCAGATTGCTAGTGGTGGTTGGTCTCCTGTCTTGAATTAGGGAGGTTCAATGGCTGCTGCTGTTATTCTGGAAGCGTCTTAGGCTGGGTGGCGTCCCTGAGGACCTTTCGGCGACTGGCCAAGTAGCTGAGTAGTCCAGTAGCTGGGATGGATAGATGTGCAAGGTGCCCCCGGGGCAGCTGATAAATCGGCGGTCCTGAAGGGGGAGGGGGGGGTTGGTGTTGTGATTCCCCGCTCTGCTTGGGTGCCACCGATAGGCGCTAGAGATGGTAGGTACATATAACTGCAGCCATGGCCGAGCTAGACCAGCCGCGGATTCCGGGCCGTCCCCTATCCATTCAATTGCGCTTTACCATTTAACCGCGCCTACGTATCTTTCCCATTCCCGACTTGCAATGTAACATCACGTCCTCTGGATGTTGCAGTTCAGCGCAAGACTGTTTAGATGCGCTATGCATTCAGTGACATGTGCGACCTGAATGTCTCAGATCGCTAGATGGACGATGCCGTAATACATTTGTCTCTAATCCACGTGGAAATCATGCAGGCACAGCTGCGGCTGAGGATGGGACGAATGAGGCGATTGGTAACGACGCCATAACGACCATATCGGGCAGGTCGCTTACAGGTTCCCTGGATATGTTCATCCGGCGCCCACCCTTGCTGCAGCACGCACGTGCTAGGGTTGCGGCAATTTCTCACTGCGCCAGTGGACCGGACAGCCCTCAGTCACTGAACTCAACGCCTACGCTGTTTAAAACCAGTCTTCGTCCAGGCTTCTGTCTTCCAGGCAACTAAGGCTCCTGTCCAACCAAAATTGTGATGCAATGTTCAAGTTCCCAATCCTCGCAAACGCCCTCGCGGCACTGCTCCTGAATCCCGCGCCCACCACTGCAACCCGGATCCCAATTCCGCAGCCCAGAAACAACGCTACGGCACAGCAGATCATCGATGCGCTCGGCCTGATCCCTAACGTCGAGGGAGGGTACTACCTGGAGACGTTCCGGGACCCCTTCCTCGTGCCCCTCCCCGGCTCCGACGACTGCAGCAGCAACCGCTCCGTTAGCACCGCCATCTACTACCTGCTGGAGGGGTCCGAGGGGTTCTCGCGCTGGCACCGCGTCGTCGACGCCGCCGAGGTCTGGCACTGGTATGCGGGGGCACCGCTGTCACTGTACCTGTGGCGCGAGGGCGATGGCGGCGACGAGGTCCGGGAGCGCGTCCTCGGTCCCGACGTCCTGGGCGTCGACAGTCGTGGCGGCCAGCCCCAGAGCCCGCAGGTCGTCGTCGCCAGGGCCGAGTGGCAGAGGGCGCGCAGCTGGGGGGAGTGGAGCTTGGTTGGTACTACAGGTGAGTTTCCGAGATTACTTCTTCTCTCCCTCGGGGTTTGAAGGGACCGGGGAAGGTTTGACTGCGCCGTCCGACTTTTGCTGATTTTGAATGACCATTAGTTGCTCCCGCCTTTACCGAGAGCGGGTTCGAACTCGCGCCGCCTGGTTGGGAACCCCATGGAGCTTGATGACTGAGGTCTGGTGCGGATTTGCTAGATTTTACGATTGAAGGGGGATTCGTCACAGCTCGCGAACTCTTTAGTTTACCTCGAAACGAATAAACCACTTGTGCTATCATCGGTTAATTAATCCTATTGATTAATTATGATTACTATCCTCTAGATGTAAAACACTCGAAGTAATTCTCATTGTTCTAGTTGCTTAGAATCACCCAAAAGGCTTTGGAAGCGGAATAACCACCTTGAGGTCTGTCACAGCTAGCTAAAATAGCTACGCCTTAGCTTAGTTATGTCAGTAACAAGTGGAAATTATAGCCACTAGCGGAGATTGGATTCAGACAACTTTGATACAGCGTTCTCTTAGCTGTAGCTGTTTTCACGTATATTTTAGGAGGCTTCACTACTCTCTCTTTTTAACTAGGACTTCTTTGAGGTCAACCTGATAATATATATATATTTGTTTCAGCTGCGAATGCTTCATTGTGATATGTCAAAGTCTTATAGACGCCTGCTCATCAACACATTACATGTTTCCACCGATGAGCATCTATCAGACGGAAAGACCTGGAAAGGTCTAGATCTGTACCCGTAAGCGTATACGTAATTATATACATCATATATATTTTCTAGAGCCTTCTAAGCGCGTATTAACAGCTATGACGTTATACTTAACACCGTTAAAGTTCTTGGGTTCTGACGAATATAAACACACCCATGTCTTCTAACTAGGTCCTCTGGTTAGCTAAATATCCTTAGATACGGTCAACTAATCACTACATACTGTTTCCTCCCAATTACTTCCACATCATTTTTCTGCTGCAACATCTGCTGAGAATCACCTCGTTCTTGCTCGAGTCTATCCTGCACCTTTTCCCATACTAAATCATCCCGGGTAGCCTCATCTGTCCCTACAGGGTAACCTCATCATCTGTCCACTGACCTTCTAGAGCATCGTCTCCTCTTGTGCAATGATCTCGACTGCTCAGCTGCGCAGGGCAGGACCAGAAGTAGTATCTGCAGCCATATTAGGTGACCAAAATCTTAGATCACATGAGAGGTTGGAACTTACAGTGCCGCATATTCGACCACAAAGAAAGCAGGCATGTCCCCGCATCTTGAAGGAGCGCTTCTATCAGCTTTCCCACCCGGTATATCTCCCACCAGCTCGCCAGTGGCATAGACGGTGGTTGGCCTGCGTTTTATGTATAGAAATCCTTTATCCGCAATACCTGGGTTCTCTTGGAGGTTGTTTAAAATGGGTACCATCTTGGAAATTCCATTTGAGTAGTTCCAAGCCATACTACGAGAATAGCTATCTCGGCGGGCGGCGGCCTGCAACTTCTGCGCGTATTGTTAGATCTTTCAGAAGACAGTTTCAGCTTATTGTTGGATAGACTATGGTCAAGTCGGGCTGCCTGCAAAGCCTCAAGGTGCATGAGTGAGAAGTAGTCATATGTCCCGTGCATCGATAGTCTCCAATGTACCGCTAGGCAGGGGGGCTCGTGTTTAGTGAATCCGCACGGCTCGGGCCATTATCGCTCTGTGGCTGGAACTCGAGCAACTGCTGCTCACTGGTGAATCTGCTGGCCTTCCTCCGGTCGTTGTTGTTTTCGCTCTTGATTTCCAATGGTGCAGGACGTTTCTTACCAAGATTAGTAACTTGAGGCTCAGGGGGAAACATCGCGTGTATGGATTTGTGAACCACCATGGGGAAGACCTCCGTGGTTTCTGGCTTTTCTGTCTTTCCAATGTCGTTAAATGGGCGCGCAGTTTTGTCAAACACGATCTTGACACCGTCAGTTTTGGAAGTGGATGGTACTACAGCGGCTGTGATACTAGAGTCGATTTTGTAATGGTTTGGAAGCGATAGGATGTGCTGTACTTGAATTTGCCCAGATTCCATGTGGGTTGCCCGGAGTGTGTTGCTGGTGTTGGTAAGGTTCAGATCCAGTCCGTATGATGAGGAGCCGACAACGAAGGATTGGCCAGAGCTTAGTTGCAATTCTCCTCTTTGCATTCCGGAAAGCAAGGGAGTAAACGAGCTCAGTTCCATGTTTTCTGGGTGTGTCTGTTGTGTGGGGGTTCTATCAATGGCCCGAGTCCCGCGGGTCTGTTCGATGACCGTGTTATACAGGGCGTTTGTTTGGAGGTACACGACTTCTGGGTTGGGATTGTGCCGTGTCTCGATGATGATCTCACTACTCTGGTTTGACCGCTGGTCCGAAAATTTTAGCCCTACAATATCGGGTTTCGGCGGGCACAGACATGACAGGACGGGATGTTGATCCCGTGGATTTTCAGTCAAGTCTCCATTCAGTAAGGTATGGGCATGGGCAAAGCTCCACAGGAAAATGTCCTGTGGTCGGCCTAATGGATATGTGTGGAAGAGAAGCAAAGGTAGGGTAGGATGAAAACTGCAGGCCCGAATGGCTGTCAGGTCGGTTGGAGGCTGGTAGTGAGAAATAGGTGAACAGCGCTGCCTCTGGCGGTCGATGTATATGACTTGCAATTTGACAGTCTGAAAATCGGAAGAAGTCTTGATGTGGAACATTGAGGGCAGGCATCGGGTAGTTTCTCGGAGCAGGTAGCGGCTATCAGAGCTGACTTTGTAGGCGTAGGATTCCGTCACGTGTAAAGAAGTCTGGGGCACGCGAGCCTTTCTAGACCGGTTAGACATTTTGGTGGAGAGAATCTGAGAGGGTTGCGAACCCATGCAGAGGGCCAGAGATGTGATTCTTGTGTTATTAGCGGAGCTGTTGTCATTTTCAGTGGCACTGGGTCGAATATCAAGAAAGTAGACAGTCTGAAGGAGGACGAGCATATCCAGCTTTGGACCGATTACTAGGGGAAACGGTAGGCTCCAACTCTTTTGGACAGAAATATTGGTCTGCCCAATTTTGCGATGTACAAGCGAAGATCGCACATGTTCTAGTACTTCATCATTATTCAATAAGAATTGAATGTCGTGCAGTTCGACAGCCTGGAGGGGCTGGGTATCCCATATTTGGAACCTGGCAACCCAGCCAGAGCACATCTCAGGGGAAATATATGGACGGGTGCCACTGATATGCGCAGTAGCTTCCTCAAACTCTCTATTCGGTGAAGTCAGAGGCCAAACGACTGTTAGATATACAGGATGCGTTTACGTACTTGTTGGGCCAAATGCTGAGGTTACCGAGGCGTTCGTCCCCGCTACCGGTGTTTGGGATACTGTAACTACATGTAGCTATTGACTCACAGGCTAGCGTAGCGTCCCCGATGCTAGAAGGAGCCATAGAGGTAATCGAGACCGCTTTGGTTTGCGGAAGAAACTTGGTCGTCGTAAACGCAGTCATGTCGTGCCAGATCGAGTGAGGTTTGTCCCGAAGAGTAGAGCCCCACTGAGCGTCCAGAGCTGAGAAGTCAGAGAAGAATGATTGAAGCGTCATTGGAAGTTTCAAAAAGTCCTCTGGTAGTTGAGGATGATCTCCTGCAAGTCGGTTCGCCTGCTCGCACCACCTTTGCACCCCTTTGAGATGCAACACGTCACTGGCAACCAGGTACTGGATCTCGACCCAGGTCATCAGAGATAGCTTCTCAGAGATGAACCTTTTCAGGACAGGGAGAAGCTGGAGCAGTGAACGGATATCGTTCTGGTGCAAGCCCTGGTTCCCAAACCTATCTAGGGTCTCTCCTAGCGATTCAGCACTTTTCCGAAGGTGAGCAGGCCATGAAATCGCGGCGTAAGGAGCGAACGGTAAGCGACCAGAAAGATCATTGAGCGAGATACCTTTCCTCATGTCTCCGGAAAGGGGCGTGGCGGGAACTCGAGATAACAGGTACGACAAGCACTCAGTGGCCAACGCATTGTGAGCTTGCAAGGGTGTCGACAGAAACTGTAGGAGAACCGGACGCTGGCATTTGGGCTCGTGGATTCCCGACCAAAAAAATTCCACGACAGATTGGTGAACAAATCGATATTGGCCCCGGATCCTCTCAACGAGGCATGCGCAGGCCATGATCACAGACCTGTAGAATCTTCCGGATTGCGCTTCGTCCGGCGACGGGCTCGTTTGTAGGCCAGGCGGAAGTGACGGCTTGTTGATGCAGCAAATGATGTCCCACAACTTCTTCTCGTCAAGATATTGAAGGGAGAATGAGAGCCAGGAGAAGATGCGGCATGCCATGGTACGTACAATCCCGTCCTTAGTTGCGATGAGGCTCAATATCCGGATATACATGTCGGTCATTTTTTCCTGTTTTTTGAGCGATTCGATCGCAGTTTCTCGATCTTCAGCCTCTAGGAAATCTAGCTGGAGATAATTAAGCATTAGCTTCGCCCAAAGGATGTTCCCATCTGCAGAATGTAAGATTCTAGACTCGATCCGATCTTGAGAGCAACTTGATGGGAAGTCTTTCGGGCCAAATCCGAGAAGCCGACAGCGGACATAGCTTTGTATGTCTAGTTGAACTTTCTCGCGAGTTATATGGATATTTGGCACCTGATCAAGGTGATCAAGCAAGCGTCGTATATTGGGTCTGCTGAGAATGACCACCTTTGCTTTTGTTCCTTCCAAAATACTGGCAAGCATTGAAACTATGCCCTCAGGGTCATCGCATTCATCAACACCGTCAAGGAGGAGGATTAGCTTTTGGACGCGTTTTGAAAGAACATGAAGAAGGTTAATCAATTCTGATGATGTGGCTTTGGGCTGTTCCGAGTTGGTCATTGCAAACGTGAACTGATTGAGAATCTCATCTGACTTCTGGAGCCTTCGTAGGAGCTGTGACAGGACCGAGCTCCAAGCGGTTCGAAGAACTCGAGTTACCATATGTCGGAAGGAGAAAAATTGAAACGCTATGGCATGAGAGAGGCCGTCAGCCGAGAGTCTTGATCCTAACCAACGAAGGATTTCTGTCGCAAGGACACTTTTTCCCGTGCCAGGGTTTCCTGCCGGAATTCCAAAACCTGTCAGTACGCGAGCTCACTCCTCTCTATTGAGCCCGGTTTTCAAGGAGGGAGAGTTTCGACTCTTAAAGGGACGAGTCCTACCTGTGACCCAAAGCAATTCCGAGTATGCAGAGTCAAGGCTGCTTGAGACGGCATCGCTTGCCATCCAGGATAGAAAGGTTTGGTCTTGAAAAACCCACTGGCAAGTGCCAGGAAGATGCTCACGTTTCGCTTCGTCGTAGGCCCAGCTAACACACTGGTCCATCGGCGGATTCAGCCATGTGTCAATGTCCCGAATTGTTGATTCTAGCAACAGAAACTAAGTTAGTGTAAGGACATCCTGCCAAGGCTAGTATTCCTACCTCTCTTTGTACTTTCTAATTCGGATCTCGTGGCATTGATTAAGTCGAGATACTTCTGGGCCTGCTGCACATGCTCCACTTGGAGCGAATAGGATCCCATCGTTACTGCCAATTGTAGAAGTCGTCTCTCACCCTCAAAGACATCATTGTGGTGTTGCAGCCGCTCCAGATGGTTTCGAAAGCGTTCGTGGAAAGGCCGCCATACGAGTTTCCCAACGACGATTGGGCCTGGACGGAGAGCTGGATGGTTCCAGGGATCAGATATGGTCCTTCAAAAAGGTCAAACGGAAAGGGAATTGACGTACAACCATCTTGATTGCTAAAAAGTTGTGCAATTGCCTTGAAGAGTTCAAATAGATCAAGATACATGTGCTTCAGCGTGTCCCGGAATCGTTCGCTGAACTCTGCAGGTGCCAACTTGAGAATTTCTTCAAAGCGGGGGAGCTTATTACCATACTCATCCAACAGCTCAGAGAGTTTGTCGAAGAATGCACCAAAGTTGCTCGCAAGCTGTTTCTCAGTGTTATGTTCCTCACTTTGTGATCCTAGGGGCCTTGGAGCGACTCATACCTTGAACACGAGGCGAAGAGCACTCCACACGAGGCAGGCAATTTCTGGATTAGACTGAATAGCAATACCCACAATTTCGAAATACGACTCGAGATGATCGTTGAACCGTTTCAGGCCGTCTAGTGGTGCAGCATATAGTTTACGGTTAGATCGGAATGAGTCGAACTTTGATGCTTCCTGGAGAAGCTCTTTCGAAGTCCTACATTGCACGAAATCGGACTTCGTATCGGCCGAGAGCGAATTGAGGAAATCGTTTCGGGCGGCCAGAAATACATCACCAGCGATATCCCGTGTCTGTTCTGGGGTCGAGGGTAACATTTCGGGAAAGTATGAGACCCTGACATCACACACTGAAGCATATATGGCTGAAGAAGAAGGTATTATCAGGTTGACCTCCGAAGAGATCCTATCTAGAAAGAGAGGATTGTGAAGCCTCCTTATATACACAATAAACAGCTATAACTGGGAGAAAGCGATACCGGATATTCGAACAACGCATCCCATTAGTAGCAAAGCTAACTAAGCCACGGCTTAGCTAACAGATCTAGACTTCAGTAGGGTCTTAAACAAAGGAAATTGACCTTGGCCAAAAATTAAGATTGATATCTGCTGGAGACTTATCCTGAGCTAGGGTTTGCACTACTCACCCACCCACGGTAAATTTTCCACCCACGAGCTACCCACGCCAGGACACTGTTACCCACGAATTATCTATTCGTGGGTAGTACTTAATTATGAACATTTATTTTACCCATTAAATTTATTTACCTTTTTTATACGGTTAAATTAAATTATTATTTAATATAATCTTAATCTTTTATATATATAAGCGCTACATATATATACGAGCGCAATACTTTTTAACATTTTACGGCAATAAATTAAAATAATATAATTGTAATATATTAAATTAATATAAATTAATAGAATTCTTTTTCGCTAGACGTATTTATAGCTTTTTTATATATATGCGTATTATGTCCGGGATTGCCGTAAACGCTATACTTGCGTTACTTCGTTTTAATCTTTTATAACTATTATCTTTAATCGTTATTAGTTATAATTTTTTTATTATCTTCTTTTCTATCGGCTAAAAAAGCTTGTTTATTTTTTATATAATAAATATTTTTCCTTTTTAAAGATGTATGTTTTTAGTTTTCTAACGTTTGTTTAAAATGTAATTCGTTTTACGTAATTAGACTTTTTTTCCGAAAAAAAGTAATTTCGTATCTAAGTAATAAGTTATTTTTGTTAAAAACTTAACCGATTTAACGTTTTTTATTAACAAGTTATCTTTGTAATTTTTAACCTTTTTTTATAACACAACGTTCTTATTTTATTATTTTATAAATTTTTAAGAGTTTTAGTAAACGGAAAACGAATGGAACCGGTAAAGGTTAACAGGGAGACGGTTGGCGTAAGTATAACTAAAGGAATTTCGTAGTCGAAAAAACCGTTATTAAAATCGAATAAAATAAGGCCAGCTTTTACGAATTTAAATTTGATATTATCGGACGTTATAGCAGCTTTAAACGTGTTATAAAAGCCGGCGAGAAAATCTTAGCAATATAGGTATAAAGACGTCGTATTAGATTTTCGATATATAACGAATAAGCGCGTTTTAAAATAAAAGATTAAAATCTGTTAAAAGGTTAAGTTAATACGAAAAATATACGGATATATAAAGCGTAATAGAATCGTAGTTTGTGTAATATTTTTTCGAAGTATATTAAATAATAACTTATATAACCGTCGTAAATAAAAAGAACTTTCGAGTTTTTTATACATATTTAAATATATTTGTTAAAATACTGACTTTATTTTAAACTTAATTTGTTTATTATTTAGTTAGTATTAATTAAAATGAAATTCTAATTAATTAATAATAAGTTATTATAATATTAAAACTTGGAATAATTTTTCTTTATTATTATAAAAAATAACGGTATAATTTACGTTTAAAAGTTAATAATTTAAATAAGTTTAACTTATGTTATATTTTTTTATTACATTTATTTAGTTTTTTTACGTTTTTTAAGCTTAATAAATATTATATACGTTATTATAAAAAGCTTTACTATAAATTTAGTTTCGTCGAAGTATAAATCTCTTAGTTTAACATATAGTATTTTATAATAATAACTGGAATAAATTCGAATTATTTATTAAATAATTTTAAATCTTCGTTTAAACCCGTTAATAATTAATTTCTCTATTTAAACGTGTTTTATAATGCATTAAAAAGGTAATATATTAATTATATTTTTAACATATTGAAGCCGGATAGAAAATACATGCGTATTTAAGTTAAGAATTCGCTTAATAATTGATTTTCTTTTCCTTTTTCTCGTTAATCTTTATAAAAAAGAAATAATATTATTTTAAACGAATTTATCTTTAAAACAGGATATTAAAATAAAATATAAAACTTTATAAATAAAATTAAACTTTTTATAATTAAAGTTCGGGTTTTATTTCTTAATCTAAATAACTAGGTTTATTTTCGCTTTTTTAATAAGGCATTTTATAATATTAATATTGAAGTGGAGTGGGGAGCAGGAATGGGTGCAGCTGCTGCCGCAGCTGTTACTGTATACTACTGCAGGCCACGTCAGCTACAGCTTCTAGCTGTTTCCATCTGCTTCGCCGCTGGGCATCTCGGCAATCAACTCGGCTATGGCCAGTAGGTCGGCGACGTCTATATATTGCTGACCTGACAACCTGTGTATCTAGTCTTTCAGACAAAAAGCATTCCATAGCATAGTAGCAACGTCCGACATTCTTCCTCCCAAGCACTGATCAAAGATGTTCTGCATACAACAACTTTGATAAGCCCTGTCCCAATTCAATATTAAGAAATAAACGATATAAATAAATATTTAAAATGTAGTAAAAAAGTGTTACGTTCAAATAAATTTACTATTAATTATAGAATTTTAATATTAACATTATTCGCCGATTAGTACGTCGATTAGTACGCGATCGAAAAATTATTATTTGTTAGTACGTATTGGTAGCTAAGTACTCGGAAATTACTCACGCTACCCACGCCATCCACGGGTGGGTACCTATTGGGTACCTATTGCAAACTCTACCCTAAGCTTTCAGCTCAGAGTTATCATCAAAAAAGTAACCCTTAGTGGTGCAAAAATATGGGACCCAAACGCCACATTCTAAAGCATATACAACTGAAGAATATATTATCAAGTTGACCTCTAAAAGGTCTTGCTAGAAAAAGATGGTCATGAGGCCTCCTTAACTACTTATAAAAATAGCTACGCTTAAGAGAAAGCTGTACCGGACATGTCCGAATTCAAATTTCCACCAGTGGCCGCAATTTTCACTAGTAACAAATCTAACTAAGCCACGGCCTAGCTATTTTAGCTACGTAGGTCGGCAGCCAATGTCGAAAATAAAGAGTAGTATTAAACGTCACCACACTAAAATCAGGCCTTGCTTCAGCTAGCTCAGACTCTGCTGGCTCGTTCTCTAATTCTTTTCAATGTACTGTTGTATCGCGCTTAAAATTAACCAATCAAATCACATATCCCCGTAACGAGCTAGCGAGGCCTGAGTGTTAGGTGTAAAAAACGGGCTTAATTGTTACCTTACTAAAATTAGGCCTCATTTTTTAGGTTGGAGCTGCGCCTGCGGCGTAACAGTGGCTAAAGCCTTCGCTTTAAAAATACCTGCAAGGGTTAAATATATTAACTGAGTCTTATTAGAAGAATTCTCTACAAAGACAACGAAGCCTTAAAAATAAGGCCTAATAACGAGGTGTAAAATATTAGGCTCACTTAGTAAATTTTATACGAATTTGTAAAAATTATTATTATTAAATATATTAACATATTATATAAGTATTTCGGACTTATCTTATCAAGATTAGGCTTTATTTTTAAGATTATAGCTGTGTCTGCGGCGTAGCTATAACTAGAGCTATTTAAAAACCTATAGCTTTAAGTATTAACCTATAAAAAACTTATAAACAAACCTACAAAAATACGAACTTTGAAAATAAGGCTTAATGGCTAATAGAGATTTTTTTATTTTGGTTTTTTACACTTTTATTAAAGTTTTTTAAAATCTATTTAAAGATATAACGTCTTATATTACTAAGCGCAACATATTAATAAGCGCAGAACTTTTTAGCATTTTGCAACAATAAATTCAAATAACTTAATAATAATATTGTATTAATTTAAATTAATCCGATTTTTTTTCGCTAAACGTATTTATAACTTTTACATAAATACGCGTATTATGTCCAGGTTTGCTATAAACGCCATATTTCCATTCCTTGATTTTAACCCTTTTACGACAACCTTTTCCAACTGCTGTTAACTACATTCTTTTATCACCCCTTTTTTTTAAGCTGGAAAAGTTTTTTTTTATATAAATAAATTTTTCAAAGATGTTTATTTTTAGTTTTGTAACGTTTGTTTAAGATATAATTCGTTTCGCGTAATTAGGTAGCTTTTTTTCGTAAAAGAATATTTTTATATAGAAGTAATAAGTTACTTTTTAATAAAAAAATTAACCGATTTAGTTATTTTTATTAACAAATTATTTTGATAATTTTTTAAAATTTTTTTTTTTTTAATTTTTTAATTTTCA